>SJJU01000596.1:0-105452 GCA_012932125.1 Conopomorpha cramerella | reverse complement strand
TCGCGAACAGGGCGGGTCCCGGTAGTACCCGGAGGAATTGCGTCAGGACCCGCCCAAGCGATCTGTCCGGTATTCGGACTCCGTCTCGGGGCAAACCGTGGCGTGTCTGCCCCAGCGACATCCATCGCCGACGGTGGTTACCAGGTCATAGGGTAACCGCCGCCCTTCTCGGGGCCGTACAAGCAGGTGCCGGAGACCCCAGTCCGACACCCACGACCTCAAGGACCCCTTTTAGGACGCCTTATACGCCCTATGTGCCCACCTTATATACCCTCCCACTGCCCCTCTCGGCTCTCCTCTCCTCGCATATCCCACCTGTATACTAAATTGTTTATCTACAGCCTATATGACAAAACTTAATAAAAAAAACAAACGAGATAATTTGTTGACTAATTTATTGTTAACTTATATTTACAAATCACAACTTAAAATGTTACAAAGGTACACATCTCTGAACGGAAAGAGAATTTTCACGATTATAATAGTTTTAGTTCGAAATTCTTTATTGCAAAACACAGGCCCATTTAGAGGGCTCCATTTTATTGCATATTTCAAGTGCAATAGCATAGTTTAAGAAAATTATCTTATCACTACAGTTTTGCTAACAACTACTAAAAAGTGCTTAAAACAGATTACTGTTTTCATTGTAGAGTTTATTATAATAATTACAGCGTTAATTTAGGTGATTGCTATTAATTTGCATTGTCACTTATCGCCTCATTTTAAGATGCCAAATTTGACATTTCCTTAAGTCCCCGTAGTAGGATTCATTTTTCACTGAATACGGCGTTATGTGAATGGATTTGACACCTGTCATATTTGACTTCTTAGCGTAAGGCGAGTTTAAAACGTACAGATCGATTAATAAGAGCTGGCATCTTACACATTTACACAATGCGCTTGTCTAGTCTCGTTGAATAAAGGAGCGCGGCGTGACGTATCACTTTCAACAAATACAGAGTGTTCGTTTTCATTTTGTGTATTATAAACAAGGCGTGTCACTAAATCTTATTGCTTATTGACACGCGTATATAAACATGCTATATATTAGTCAAATTGCATTGTGAGTTCTGTGTACGTGACAGCTCTGGTTAATCAATCTATAGGCCCTTAACCTATCTAGAGTAAGAGCAAAAAGATGAATCATTGTGGTTAATACCTTATTGTGTAACAAACCTTGTGTGGCCACTCAACATCAACTGTGCAATCGCAATTAATTCTGTGATCTGTCTCAATCATTCCTTAAACATTTAATATCATACCGTCATTCAGTCAGACAGATCACACTAGTTGCTACATATATTATCAGACTAAAGTGCCCCACTGCTGGGCATAGGCTTCTATATCTCTTCTCCACCCTCTCCCTCCACTTCGCGGTGCATTGGGCAGAGGGACTGGTGAAAAGATCTTAGGGGAATTTCTTGTCTTGACTGTCAAACTAGGAACAGTGACCGGAATATTCCGCTCACTACAGCGATGTTGTACATGTTCCTAGCTACATGCTGTACCTAAATCATAAAGTAAGACTTCCAGCCAGCGAGCAGCACTCTAAAATTTAAAAACTACGAAAATTGACATATGAAAAAGTGACAATGTCATTTACATTTGAAAAGAAATTTGCATGTTTCGCGATTCGCTAGCTCCATTACATATTGTTTTTCAGTCATTAGGTACAAACTAAGGTCATTTCATACATTGAACATTTTGTTTCATTAACATAGTGAGGTATAAAAGCATTAACCATACGAAAAAGTCGATCAACGTTTCATTCAAACACAATTTCTATCTATGTCGCACTACAATAAAATCACGAAGCGATAGAAGGAATATAAACATTGTTTAGACCAAATAATGCTTAAAGGTTTATTAGGCAGGCAGTTACTTAACTAAATACTAAAGAGACAGCTTAGAGAAATCTTGATTTTAGGGGCAGGTTCGCTATCTCCTCGGGAATAATTTGTCTCACTATTTCCGCGTGGTACAACTTCAAGTTTTCTTCACATTTTTGCTTATTTTCCGGAACGCTCATGACAGTTGCGACGAAATCCGACGTCTCCTTCTGCAGCTCTACAATCTTCTCTTGTATTAGTCTGTTTCTTTGAAGTAGAGTTACCGTTTTCCAGGCTAACTCAAGAAGGATACGGTTTTGATTTTCATTATCCGCAGTTAGTTCCGATTTTTCTACATGGATGGATTCTTCGCTGGATGTCGGCGAAGCTGTTCGGCTCAGGCGCAGACATCGTCTCGCCTCACGTTGTATTATTTTCTGAGAACCTGTAACAAAAAGGAAAAATAATGTAAACAGAGCAAGAGATAATTCTAGAGCCTAGTGCGACAAGAGTCTTGGCGTGTGACTCAATCGAGTGTTTTTATGTGAAACTAGCGGCCCGTGCTTCGCTCGAGTGCAATGCTAATACTGAATGGTCAGTTTGAGTCCGACATAACCCAGTCACTGCCCTGGGCGGCTGGGTACCCAGAATCCTTTATTCCTTTCGTTATAAAAAAAAGTATTTCCCTACTATATTGTAAATGTATTATGTACAAATATAACACTTCCTCTGCAATCACTCTATCTATAAAAAAACCAGCATCAAAATCCGTTGCGTAGTTTTCACAGTACATAGACACAGACAGCGGAGAGCGACTGTGAAACTTATGTGAGTTACAACCTTAGGGCGGTACACCAAATTATTAACTGTCTGTAAATCATATAAAAATCTTGTAATCTGGCTAATACGTACAAATTGCCTAGAGATTGTTCTTACAACCTGTCTAGTACAATAAAAATGAAGCTGTATTCGTAATTCCAAGGTTCAACTTGAACAGGTTGGATTGCATGCTAATAAATTCAATCGATGATATTTCGTCAACAATTCAGCGAGTTTATGCAAACGCCAACCTAGTTACCTACATACACAATTGCTATGTGTAGGTATTATTAAGATGTAAAATCATAGGTGGTCTCAAAAAGTGATTTAGTGGGAAAAAAACATTATATGCCTATAAACTATTTTACAATTTAGTTTTTTCTGACAATGTCTATTTTATTCAAACTTGCAATATATTGTTGACTGGTAGAAAATTATTCAGTATTAAGTCAACCTTTGTACAACTCTCCACAATAAAGTGTCAATAAATAAATTACATGTACGTGAAAGGTGTAACTGCAAAGATGACGAACGACAGAGATAAATGGCGTAAGGAAACGTGTTGCGCCGACCCCATCTACTGTTTGATAAGGGCAGGGAAATGATTAAATAATTAAGTAAGATCGACCGACTTTAATTTCTAATTAACTGCCACAAAAACTACCAATCATGTGTCTCACTCTCTGACATTACTGTCAATGTCAATGTGACATTCCAAGTTATATCAACGAGCATGATACAAGTTCAAAAAGGATATTTTGAATTATTTGAAAGTTTACTGTTGCAAAGACGGATCCTTGTAATGGCATCCCAAGGTGACAGGTGAGTTAGAAATCAGAGTATAGGTACGGAGTAAGTGCAACTTAGAAAAGCCCCGGCAACATTTGACATAGGACAAACAACCGCTCTCAGTCATCACGTATTTCTTTCTATCCATAATTAATGTTATAAATCTCAAAGTAACTCTGTATGTCTGTCTATGTTGCTTTCACGCCAAAACTATTAAACCGATTTAAATGAAATTTGTTATACATATAGTTTAGAGCCTAAGAATGAAATGAAAAGTAACTTATGTCCTGCATAAGGTACTTTCATCCCTATCCGGTGGGACGCGTCACTAAATAGAGGGACTTATAGTTTGTATGAAATATTAAAAGTACGCGAATGAAACCGAGGGTCGTCCACTAGTTCTAACATAAGCAAAAAACCAAAATCACCTGAACGATTAACCCACATAAGGTGCCTAGGCATCGTTCGTTGTCGACATAACACACCAGTTTGCCAGAAGTCGGAATATTTTGCTCGGCTCTGCATTCGTATTGGCTACGGGGCGCGGTGCCGGCCGCCAGTCGGGCCGGCGGGCACGTGGACGGCAATGTGGCATGCCACGCGCACTCCACCTAGCTAAGTATTTTAACACATCCACATTGATGCTTTGTCATAAACAAGCCAGTATCACGTGACCCCTGATTTCATACATTAACGTTTTAGTCGCAGATAGTTTACGAAAGATGTTTTTGTTGTGAATGTGTAGGTACTTGGTTGGTATATGGTAGGTTGTATTATGTAAGTATACCTTGTAGTAACAAGTGCGTATTTTCGATTTTGCTCGAATGTATTGCGTATGTGCTATTCCCGTTTTAGCGTGGGATGTACAAATTTATTTTAATTGCAGTGTCTAATTACTTCAATAATAAAAATATTCACAGTTTGCTTCACGATAAACTTTAACTAATTTACCTACCCATGTAAAGTAAGTATTCTGCTCATAGTGTGCAGGTATATTGTAATACTACGCTTTGCATCATCGCCAAAATTGATGAATCTGGGAACATTTTTTTTTTGTTTACGAGGGGGAAATCCTCATGGATCATCCTCACCCCGCCGCTATGGGGACGGCGACGGGGTAGTGTCAGACTTCTACTGACTAAAACCCCCCCGATGGCCTTCGTTTACCGCTGGTGCTGGGTGGGTCCTGGGCACCCAGAAGGACATTCTTCAGGTCCCACCCAACGAGCGACCAGCCCCTGTGGGCTCCTCCTCGAGTGGTTTGTCCACTCCGATACTCCTGTTCTACGGCGGTAACCGGGCCATTCGGCACCGCCGACCATTGAATCTGGGACCTAAGTCGACTACACTCTCGTAGTTACACCGTTCTGGCATCGTAGCGGAAAACGATGTGCATTGCTGATTCACTTTCACGTTACCTCCTGGACAATGGGGAATTTTCATTGACGTTTTTCTGATAGATTTACGGGCGGAGAACTGTCATTACTGTCAAACTTTGTAACTACTAAAACTACTAAACTGATTATGATGGAAAAAAATGCAGACAAAATAGGTTAGGTACATGAGGCCACCCGGGGATTTTAGTCAGTAGAAGTCTAACACTATCCCGTCGCCGTTCTCATAGCGGCGAGGTCCATGAGGAATAAAAGATAAAGGTATTTCGGAACACCACATAGGCTTTAATATATCCCCAAATTCCCACGGAAACCGGGCTACAGCTAAGATAGACCTGAAGGTGAGAACGGTGACCGTTGCACCGTTGATAATATAATTAGCTGTTTGTTGATTCGGTAATTTAAAGTGTTTTTGTACAATATATATGTAACTCTCTAGAGGACGGGCCGCACCGCTCTCTGTGAGTTAGGCTACGTTAACACGACACGATTTTTTGCCGTATACGTCTTAAAAAACGATGTGCATCGCTGTTTCGCTACGGACGACAGTGAAATTAAAGTGACGAAATCAGCAAAGCACATCGTTTGTTAAGACGTATACGGCAAAAAATCGTGCCGTGTGAACGAAGCCTTAAACCACAACAGCACTGCCAACCCGTCTGCCAAGCGGTTTGGCGATTTTTTATCATTACCCCCCAAATGGTCATGGAAATCATTGGGGGAAGTCCCATTTTTTTTTGGGTTGCCTCACATTGTCGCCATAGTAAAAGTTGTTCATATTGACGAGCAACGTTTCTAAGACCATTGCCCGGGGTCCTTTTACACTCTGTACCTATATAAATTATGATATTATATGGACTAAAAGTTGGCACAGGAAATGAAAAAAGTCACCTCTATACTGTATTTTTTAAAATTGTTGATACTAAAACTTTTCAAACGTTCGCAGTCTAATTTGTACGCACTTGCCAGTTCAAAAAAAATCCTAGCTTATAAAACTAAAGCTCAGCTTACTAGGACTCAGCACCTACGCCAGAACCGCTTATTCGAAGCCATATAATACCTACATAAAACCTTTTAAAAGCTTCTCAAAAGTTTCAAATACCTACTATAAGTACCTATACAGAAACTTTTGAAGCCAAGACCTTTCTGTCCACAAAAACAAACTCTTATAACAAATTATATAAGAATAAAAAACAGTCCCGTCCTTTCACGGATGCAAAAATAATATTAAGCAGATACAGTCGGCTACGAAAGTAGTCTATACCATTTCAAAAGGTTTAAATTTAGATTACTTTTTCTCGGCCACGTTATATGAGTTTTAAGATAGTTTGAGTTACACAAGAAGTGTCATCAAAACTGATAAACCACTTTTCTATCCGACTGTAGTCTTACATTTATCCCGGTTAACTATAGTTATAGTTGCAGTATACTGCATACCCCAACCCAACGTTTCCTGTCTTGGGGGTCGTAAGAGGTGACGGAGGGAACTCTCCAGAAGACGAGCCACAGCGCTCTCTGTGAGTTAAACCACAAACACCACTGCGATTACCAATCCGCCTGCCAAGCGTGGCGATTATTGGCATTCCCTCCCAAATTATCAGGGAAATCATAGGGGAGGCCCTCGTCCAGCAGTGGATGTGATGTGGCTGATGATGATGAACCATACAGCTTACATGAGAGGACCCATACGCATTTTACATTGTATTAATTTTACTACTGTTGTTCTGTCTTACTTAGTGTCTTAGTCAGCTCAACTGTTCTATGACATCAAGTAGCCGGTCTCTTAGTTAACCCTTTGAAGGACGCGTTCTACCCGTCATCGCCGTGATAACAATAAAACTTGCATTGTCTAAACCGAGAATAAACTGAGTGTCCACGAATGTGTTGAAGACTACTGTTGAAATCCATATTTTAACAGTAGGCCTTATAGCTGTGGCGTGCACTGGTTTTTTTACGACAAGTTAGGCAGTAATACCCAAGGATTGACACCTATGTATAGGTAACTTAACTTGTCTTTACGAAATATAGGTACGTACCTAGCTACTCACCCACAAAACACAGGAACTTTGTTAGGCTATTTCGTGAGTACAACAAAAAAAGATCTAGCAATAACTCTATTATTATTTCGGGTAGCCAAAATACTAAGATAGGCAGTGCCTTTTTGCCTATATGGTGTGCACGCCACTGCTTTATGGACTATCAGAAAGACGGAAGCGCGTGGATAATTTATTTTAAACAAAAACGGCATTCATAATGGATGATCTATCCAATGATTAATCGAGCCCCATGTTGCTCAACCTTATGCACTATTAAATCGGTCGTGAACTAATAGCAGTGGCGTGCACTGACTTTTACGACAAGGTAGGCAAAAATCCCAAGGATTGACTCCTATTTATAGGTAACTTGTCTTTACGAAATATACCTAGGTACCTCTACCTATCTACCCCCCAAAAACACAGTACTTCGTTAGTCTATGTCGTGAGTACAACAAAAATAGATCTAGCAACAACTCTATTATTAGGTCGGGTAGCCAAAATACTAAGTAAGGTAGGCAGTGTCTTTTTGCCTATATGGTGTGCACGCCATTGCTTTATGAGCTATCAGAAAGACGGAAGCGCGTGAATAATTTTGTTTAAACAAAAATAGCATTCATATTGGATGATCTATCCAATGATTAATCGAGCCCCATGTTGCTTAACCTTATGCACTATTAAATCGGTCGTGAACTAATAGCAGTGGCGTGCACTGACTTTTACGACAAGGTAGGCAAAAATCCCAAGGATTGATTCCTATGTATAAGTAACTTGTCTTTACGAAATATACCTAGGTACCTCTACCTATTTAAAAAACACAGTACTTCGTTAGTCTATGTCGTGAGTACAACAAAAATAGATCTGGCAACAATTCTATTATTAGGTCGGGTAGCCAAAATACTAAGTAAGGAAGGCAGTGCCTTTTTGCCTATATGGTGTGCACGCCACTGACTAATATGGATGGATGAGATGACTGAAAACCGTGCACTGTGGCGTTCAGTGGACGATTGAAGGTTGATGGAGTGATGGAACTAAAACAGGCGTTGTAAATAGAGTTAGGAGTAAGTAAGGCTCCATTAAAGTTAGAAATAAGCATAAACTATTATTTCATCTTGCAGTGAGCATCCACAGATGTCTCTATTATGTTACCGCCATTAATACGTAGATCATGGGTTCCCAAACTTATTTGTCCATTGTAAAAATAAATTGTTTTAAGGGTCCGTTCATTGTTTACCTACTTTAATCGATTGTAACTTCAAATTATACAAATTATTATACATATTAGCGGAAACAGATATTAATGGGGCCTCACCCCCTTTAGTCACGTATCGCCCATAAGGGGACGTTATCGCCCACTTTGGGAAACACTTATCTATATATATTAGGCATCTACATTTTTATATGATGTTGTGTAGAACATACGATCTTTAGACTATGTTTTGCTGACAAAATGCATTATTTATTCAATAATTGGGACTAATAAATAATATATGAGACTAATAATATAATATGTACGGACCTGCTTGAAGGGTTTTCCTCATCAATTTTGACCAGACTTTTTTCTTTATATTTTGTTGCCAATATTAATATGGTTTTGCCACTTTTAATACGCTATGGCTGTTAGTTGTACGTGCACATTATTTTATGCGAGTAGATAAGTACATAAAATAAAACTTAAGTAAAAATAAAAGTTTAACTTAAGGCTGACAATGATTTTTAAGAAGTGCAGAAGTAAGTAGAGTCGTCAGAAATACGAAGTGTGTACGAAACAATTATACTTTCTAAAATCTATGTTGTTTTGTGTAGGTAAGTCTAAAATAATGTTAGAAAAAACAAATTAATATTAAAAAGATAGACCTTGATATTTAAATAATAAAAACAACACCAAGTACAAATTACCATTCATTGTGTTCGGTCTATACCTATTGTAACGCTGCGTCTGAAAAATACTGAGCTCGAATTGTCGTCGAAAACAAATTGTTTGTAAACAAACTTTAATCATATTAACCTACCTTTTTTAATCCTCCGGATGCGTTTTTCGCACTTCTTATTCATTTTTCACAACCGACAATTCCAAGTATAATAAAAAGAAAAGTTTGGTGACGTCACAGACACTGTTTCATACACGTAAAATTGCGAGTGCAGATGAGGTATTTCCGCGCGATTTTCCAAGTTTCGTATTGTGGAGCGTGCGCCTTGAACGCTGAACGGACGTCGAGTGACTGGCTGGCTGGTGGCTGGTAGCTTAGCCTCGTTCGAATTTAGAATACGGACAGCGACCGGCGACGTAGTCGGCGGCGGTGGCGGCAGCGGCGCGGCGTTCGACGAGGTCGTTGCGCGCTCGCTGTGTCATCGCGTCGCGCTTGCGTTTTAGGTCTAGCCTTTAGGGCTGTGCCTAGACTGCTTTTTCTTTACACTAATTTCCTATCTTCTGTATCTCGTGCTGGTGTCATGCGATGCAAGATCAAATATCTTCAGAGGGACATTAACAACAGTCTAGGAAGGTGTAGCTAAATTTAAAAGTAGGTAGATGGTGAAGGTGTAAATCTTACTGGGCTCCAGTGACTTAAGCTTTTGTGTCACCTTTTGGTTTCATGGTTTCTTTTTTGGAAACACTACTTTTGACGGTAATGTTATTTTAGTTAAATTCATCAACAGGAAATACGACAACCCTACTAATTGCTCAGTGATGTGTGCTCGCTCGCAGCGACATACGCCCGCTCCACGCCACGTGCGGCCCGGAATCGCACGTGACGCGAGCAGGCTCCTATCAGACTCTTGTAATAGCGATTAGCTCATAGGCAAATTGAAAATTATGTCTTAGGATACCCTTGTTACAATAATTTTCCTAGGAATTTTAATAAGAAACTGCCCTTCTCAACTTATTTGGTAAGTTTTCAGAGGTCCAAGTCAGTTTGTTATAGTCATACGTTGTACAATAGTCCCTGATATCACAAGTTCATTGTTATTGAGAGCGATTGTTGTCTAGTTTTCGGGTGTCTGGACTTAAAATCAAAAGGTTGCAAGTGGATGTTCTGTAATGCCATCACTGTTACGGTGAAAGAAAAGATCGTGGTGAAATCTGGAAGCCGTGCGTTTTGAGAAGTCTTTATGATCAATATACTCGGTAAATGCCGACATTTGTTTTGTTCTAATACTGTTTGTGTAAAAAAGACAAACTAATTTGTATTTCAGAATACCTGCCATAGAATGACTATTGATAAAGTCAGCGCCAGGGATGGATAACAAATATCACTCTGGAACGTCAGTTTTAATAGGTATCTGTGTAACAATAACGTCAGAGCGGTATCTCATTGTGACGCAACTGCAATTATTACACTTAGGTGCCAGCTCTATGCAAGGACTGTGCCCATATTTCGCTCCCGATTGGCAGAGCCACGTGTTTGAGCCGGTGTCTAGTATGATGTGACGTATGCCAGATATTTCAAACGCGCAATTTCATGCCAAATTTTTATTTCATAGCAGAGTCCATAGGTCTACTGCAGACAGTTCTCTTCCAGTTTCTTGAGGCATATAACTTGACAACGCAGTCCAAACATAAGATAAGTGAGATGAATAAAATAAATATATTGGCGAAAAACGCTCCGGGCTACCAGGGGATCATAAAGATATAAGAAATCTATCTCATGAGATCCCAGAGAAAAAATTATTCTCCTACACTCCTATTATATTCAAGATTAGAAATAAATTCACTTCAACTTGTAGGATCTATGTTCCCGCAGGGTGTTGGTAGGCAATAGTCACAGTTAACACAGTTTTTTTATCTCTTATGCCCAATCAGTTTTAATATTAAGGGTCTTGTTGGCCATTTTCCTTCTAACTAATAAAAGGGATAGACATAATTTAACCCTTAACTGTTGCATGTTTTTTTTTGTCTGAATAAAAACCTATCCTTCTTAAATTATGTGGCCTGCATCATGGGAAAAAAAATTAAAAATTAAAAGTGGTCTAAAGTCAAAACTGCTTTGACAAAAAATTAGAATGAAAAATCTGTAGACGGGACGGCTAGAAAAAAAATTCGAGTAAAATTATACTGATGTAGTATTTACATCACTATGCAGCTAAGGGTTAACAAGTTAAATCATACTCGATATAAGAGAGGGCGAACTTCGGCCCTAGATAGGAAAACATTTCTGATATCAGGAGTTAAATCATGGCTTCTTTCATTAAAATGAGGTGAATGAAGTTTATTTGACAAGGTTGTTTTTCCTACTTCTGCGAAACGTAACAAAGAGGTGAGCAGGTTGAGGTTTCAGGTCAACAGGGATAACGCATTAAAGAAACAGATTTATTTCATTACTAGCAGGCCGTTTGACGTTATTTTGCCAATATGCATTATTAACAGAGTATCCCTGCTATTAAATAAATAAAATAATAAATACACTTCACGCCCTTAATCCCAAAGAGGGGGAGGCAGAGGCACTTGCTAAAGCAATCCCTGCTATTATATGTAAATATAAACTTCCACCTCCTCTTTTCCTTTTTAGGGTATCAATTAAAAAAAATCCAGTCTTATCTCCTGTAAACATCTTAAAAAGAACTTGTGCAAAATTTCAGCATTCTATGGTCAAGAATTTGGGCGTTGATGAGTCAGTGATGAAGGAATCAATCAAGACTTTGAGTTTTGATACCTATATATATATTATTTAACCCTTAGCTGCATTGTGATGTAAATGCTACATCAGTATAATTTTACTCGAATTTTTTTTCTAGCCGTCCCATCTACAGATTTTTTATTCTAAATTATTGTCAAAGGTACAACTAATACATATGAACGCAGGTTTGACTTTAAACCACTTAATTTTTTTAATTTTTTTCCCATGATGCAGGCCACATAATTTAAGAAGGATATGTTTTTATTCAGACAAAAAAAAAACATGCAGTTAAGGGTTAAGGAATATCGAGTCTATAATTAACGTTGTAACTAAACATTTTGAGCTATTTAGAGACCTAAACAAAAGCCCCATTCACCCGGCAGCAGTTTCGATTCACTACGTTTTACGTAACGGAAAGTTACCAATTGTGTCGAGATATTCTGTTCCATACATGCATATACATACATCCAACGCGTATTGTATCAAAAGAAATAAGTAGGTATCGATTTCGTTCATTATGATTTGTCTGCTATCACAGCTGCTAATGGGTCACGCGGCTTGCAATCGGATCGTTAGAGACTGCAGTCGTGTAACAATGGGTCTCTTTCGTAGCCTATGTGTAGGTCGAACAATGGGGAATTTTCCGGGCCCTTGTTTCTTTTAGTAATGACAGATGGCGCTAGCTGTATCAGGGATGATAAATGTCAACGAAATGACAAATTCAAACAGTCAGTATTAAAGGTGAGAGTTATTTTTTTTAATTGTTTGTGTGTATGTTACAAAAGTGTCTGAAGTTTGAATAGCCAAATAATAAAAAACGTACCTACTAAAATATAACCGTCCCCACATACTAGTGACAAGGTTTTTTTCTGAATTTGGATATTCCCAATATTATTGCCATTAGACCCCAAATGGTGGACATCATTGGGGGAGGTTCCCTCGTCCAACAGTAGACGTTATGTGGCTGATGATGGTCTGACCAGATTGTCAATGTTGGCATAAGAAAGTGGGCGATAGGGGCCAAAGGGCCTACCGCCTGAGGGAAAATTTCGTGTAAAATATCTCTAACAAGTGAAGTCTCGAACATATTACTTTTAAGAAGTGTGTAAAATGAAGGTGATTAAAATAAAGAAATGAAAAACATAGTATTTTTTATATTAATTGTTACCTAAAGGGTGATTGTTTTTTTGTTGTTTGAAAGCTTGTGCTTAACCATTTAATACAAAAACAGTTCTGACAGTAGCATCTAATGTTACTGTCCACATTTTCCACACTAATACTGATACAAAAAAAAAAACAGAAAACAAAATTAACTAAAAACCTGTACCGGTAAAAAAGAAAAAAGTTCTAATAATAATTTAAAATTCCGAAACAAACCGTCCTAAGCACTAACATAATATCTAAGTTCATTTCCATATTCTAAATAATGATGTATCCAAAATTTCTACCACGCCGTATCCAAAAACAGAGCAGTCAGTACCGACACAGATTCAGAGCTGTATAATGTTTACTCATACAATTTTCCCGTCGTAGTCGCTCCTTACTCGTCCGCTGAGGCCGGCACGTTGCACCCAGCGTGTTTACACCGCGTGACAGAGCGACGTGCCAGCGAATACAGCTACAATGTAAAAATGACTTAATTTTCCCACGCATTTCTTCACTTCGTTGGAAACGTTGCAATACGATAATGTGACGATGTTGTAGATAAGTATTTTTGTTAGGTAAATTAACAGGTTGGTACATACAGGTTTGATGGATTTTATGTTGGTATTATTAGAGTACAGGATTACGTCGATGATCCAAAATTGTGTCTAAAACTAGATAGGTAGTCATTGCTGCCGGAAATTTTTCTTCAGCATATTTTTGACAAACGGATTTCTATGCAAAATTTCTTTTTTTTGTTCGATTTATTACGGACAATAGTACTTTTAAGGCAGTATCAGACTTCAACTACGGTAAACGTAAACGGTTTTAGAATGAATTCAGATATTGCGTGTCACGCGGCTTGTTGTCGGAGCGGTCGAGAGCAACTACAGAAGGGTATAAATGGATCTCGATCCTAGTCTACCTACCCATTTACAGTGAGTCTAGAAGCTGGTTTACCACTCTAAGGTTGAAACTCATGTGATTGTCATTAGACATAAAGTTTAATTTTTTACTTGTCACAGTGTTGAAGTTTTAGTGACACTGGAAATGCCATCAAAACTGATAGATCACTTCTTCGGCCGGTCGTACTTAGTACTTATTTGTAGGTATTTTTTTCATAGCTCGGTCATTTCCAGTAGATTGTTTTCGTTCAAATTATATTATTATAATGTGTGCAGGAAAATATGGCATCTTGACTGAGATTTTATAAATGATTCGGAATTAAATTACACGAACAAAACCAAGCAATATAAAAATATCTTGGAAATAACAAATCAACATCATAAACACACGAAAGGACAAATGAATGACGAAAAACAGAAATAAAAATGTTACGTCTGAAGGTACCTACTTAAACTGTCAAAAATACGGTTTGTCGCTGTCACATTTATGATAAATTGAATCTTTCTATAGAAGAATATTATAATTAATGATAGATTAACTAAGGTTCCCTTTTGGGGTAAGTATAGTTAGCTACAAATCTGATTATTTCGATTTAATTAAAGAAATTTTACATGACATAACCAACCATACTGATCTGGAATGTGAATAAAATCCAAAGCTGTATTGTTTCCTTAATGTGGTAAAAGCCGACTATGGGTTCTGGAGATTTAGGTGTATTCAGTCTACGAGCTAGCAACGTGAAACTAAACGCCCATATTAACATTCTTTACACCTTATTATGCTAAATGTGGCCAAATGTTCATCCTAAGGTTCTGGCAATACCATTTCGGGGTTTACGTACGTGAGTGTATGTATGTAAGAAATATATTCTTTGAAAAGATAATGTATAGCTGTATGTATGTTAAAATTACTAGATCATCGACATTTTCATAGAATATGAAAATTCATCCATACTTACTTAGGTCCTAGCATGCCCGCGGGGTACATAGGGCCTTGCAGATATCTCTCCATGTCTCTCTATCCAGCGCTGCCGTCTTTGCGGCACTCCGTCAGTCAACACATCTATAATTTTTCTCATAATTTTAAATTATCTTTGAGACATGCTTCAACAAGTGAATGTCAGTGATGAGCGGTATCTCCTATTACAAGCATAACATAATTGCCCAAATGGAGGTACCAAAACCTTAATGTCTGTATACATCTAAGTTGATGAAATAAAGATTATTATGATTATAATAATACTAACCTACGTACCTAACAGTCATGATACTTAGAAAACTACATTAAGTAATACACTAGTCACATGTGGAGTCTAATCACAGTTTATGTTAGCAACCATCCTACGTAAGACAGATTAAGAAGTCTTCGTTTCCTGTAAGTTTGAGGACTAGTGATAAAACCTCCAGGTTTTATAAGTTAATTGTTTACTAATGTTTGTGCAGACTATCACCCACTGCTTCCTTTCAGGATCACGTGTGACAAGTATGCTTGTTTCCCAGAAGTTGTTCAATTGTTGTTCTAGGTACAGGCAATAGCGTCTAACCGAGAGATAATAAAGCATTTTACACATTCCTATTTGAGGTTCCAGACACATTTAAATACATTTGTTATGCTTATGTTAGCTCCCAGTATATTTAACGTTGTGATAGTATTAAGTCTTTTATCGATATATATAATTAAAAATAAATAAATCAGTGCAAGAAAATTTTACGTAACGTCGCGGTCACCAGTGGTCATCCTAATTATTTAAGCTTGTTCCAAATAAACGATTATTCTTGGAGTATGAATTTAAAAAATGACTACATAAATACACACATACACATACGTCTGCACAATCTCCAAAAGGGATGGACAACCACATATAACGTAATGGACAGAACTTTAGGATCACAAGGACTTTTCGGCTACATTTAGCATTATAAGGAGTTCTATTCACATCCCAAATCAGCATGGGATTAAATAAGTATCTTATAGGTACTTGAAGTCGGTGGTCGGCTATTCCGATCTCTTATCCTAGAGAAATTCACCCCAGGGAGAAATCTGGGAAAAGTATCTGAGAATTTTCCCTTTGTAGTTTTTCCTGAAAACGTTTCCCAGATTTCACCCCAGGGTGAATTTTCTACAGTAAGAGATCGGAATAACCCGATTCAGTTCTAACATTAATAAGTATTGTAGGTCTACGTTTTTCGTAAAATAACACGCAACAAGATTTAAAAGCATAGAAGAATGCTTTAAAAAAAATATTAAACCATCTGAAAATACATTTTCATTGTAATTTTTTTGTGTGCGATCATGATAGGCTCATAAAACTACGTCCTAAGTCCAGTCAAACCCTTAAACAACAAAAGGTGCTGCCATTTATCTCACTCAACTAACGAAAACAGTGACTTTATGGCTACCAAACTGGGCCTAATTCCCCAAGAAACAAAAACTATATCACAAATATCGAAGTTTATACCTACCTACTATAGTTTGTACGAAATATGAAAGCCGCACGTTGTCTGACATTCACTGTACGTAAAGTATGTACATACCTACACACATATAGGTATGTACCTACCTGTTTACGTCGGAGTTATATCGTAATCACGTTGTTACACATGAACTTACCTACCTACCTTTAATTTTTATACACATGTTGAATAATATGATGACAAATACTTGTGAGTGATGTTTTTTTTTCGAAATTTTCACTGCTTTGTTCGGTGTTAAAAGTTTGGAACCAGAACAGTCGGAGGTTCGAAACCAGCTCTAAGGACGGGCTTTTTTTTTCTGTAGAACCAGCTCCGGGTTGGGTAACAATGGAATAGTTAGTAATGGAGGGTAGGCAGAGACACATGCTAAGCAAACGCCTACGGTTCACTAAGCGTATTTAACTCAACGTGACCCCGGCGCTGTCATAAGGTTAATACATCTTATGGTACACGGTTTTTTTTTGTCAGGATGTAATTCTGCATCTTAGTCCCTTTGGAATTAAACAAAACTTCGCCAGATTTTCACAAAGTAAAGTCGAAGGTCGTTATGCCTCAGTAAATATATAGGTATACACAAAATCCACGAGGAAACCTGTATCGTAATCGGAGTTGTTCAGACTCTATAGTAGTGATGGGCTTTTCATTAACAAATAAATGTACCACAGCGGTGTTACCCCCAGTTTATCCGGTTCTCATATGAAATTCAGGATAACATTTTGTTGTAATGTGTATGTTTTTGTAAAATTACATTTAAGTAAATTCGTTCAGTAGTTGTTGCGCGAAAGATCAACAAAAATATCTAGTTATGTCCCTACATAATTATAAATATCTAGTTACGTTCGTAATATTAAATTATTATAAGAAAGCCAATAGTTGTTTATATACCGAAGTAATATACTTTAGTGACTGACGATGATGATGATATACCTACAAGAGGGCCAGTCCAACGCACCGACCAATACTAAACTACAGCGAGACTGGTACATACATACATACACTTCACGCCTGTCTCCCAGAGGGGTAGGCAGAGACTACAGATCTCCATTTGTCACGATCCTGACATACCCCTTTTGCTTCATCTACATTCAAACATCTTTTCATACATGACCTCCGGTTTCGAGTACTTTTCACGCCACCTTCGGCCAGGACATCACCAATCTGGTCTGTATACGTCCTTCTGGGGCGACCTCTACTCACCCGGCTCATTACATCACCCATATAAATCTCTTTCGTCAATCGACTTTCATCCATTCTCTCCATATGCCCAAACCACCGAAGCATGCGAGACTGGTCTGCCAAAACATATCCTAGATCAAGCATAACGCTGCTCGTCGGCGTCAAGCACCTGTGACGTGAGTGAATAAGAGCCGACTACAAATGCGTCAATCATCGGTTTGGCCCATACTGGATTCCATCCAGTCTAGTGGATGCTTGGTTGACGGTCCAACACTATTGGTTTTTGCTGAAGTGGCAGTGGGCCGGTCACATTAGCCGTAAAGTAGAACCGATGACAGTTGGGGCAAACGAATTTTCAAATGGAGACCGCGGTTTGGCAAACGGAGTGTAGGACGCCCTCAGACAATGGGATACGCTGAAACAAATCACAATGGCGTGCAATGGATGAGGCCTATTTATAGCATTGGACGAATATGGATTTATGATAATGAGTGCACTACACAGAGCACTGCGAATTGAGATGCGGGTGCCACGTGGCACCTACGTAGAATCGTCTTAAAGCAGCTTACTTCATTACCAGGCATTATATAATACCTAATGTACCTAAATATTGAGTATATTTACCCTGTTACAAACACAATATTGTATTCATTCGCTACAAATAATATCTTCATTTGCCGTCTGGAATATTAACATGAAGCCAATCTTTGGAGTCAATAAATAACAATGGTTTCTAATTAGTTCGAACCAATATTAAATAATGGTACTAAATTTCAGCGGCTACTATGGTGACAGAACTAAGTTAGCCGTGTGGTGACGGCAAACAGAATGCATGTATATCAACACCTCAGCCTATCTTTTCTCGTCGTGGGGGTCGTAAGAGGCGACCGAGTGAGCTCTCCAGAGAACGGGCAGCAGCGGTCCCTGTGAATTACCTCCACAACACCATTGATATCACCAACCCGCCTTCCAAGCGTGGTGATTATTGGTATTTTCCCCCTCAAATGATCATGGAAATCATTGGGGGAGGCCCTCGTCCAGCAGTGGACGTTACGTGATTGATGATGAAACTGAGTTGTACCCGCGAAGTGTCCACAATGCCCCAGTTGAGTGTTGGCAAGAAACAGCAAAGGACAAAGATACATTTTTATGGAGTCAATAAAGCGATGAGAACAGGCAATGCAAGTAGACGCTCACATCTCCAGAGAAGGCCCGTTCGTTGAGAAACAGGGCTTGGGTATTAAAAGTTTAAAACGGATATTATAGCGCGAAGATAACAAGATAATAAGATAAGCATTCAGCTTACCTTCGCTGTTTACCCGACGTTTCGACACAGTTACATGTGTCGTATAATACCCGTTATAAACTTTTAATATCATGTCAGTGCGCGTTTCCTTAAAAAAAGGGTATGGGTAGTTTGTTGTGGGTCTGTTCCCGATTTATAAGACCCAATAAAACGTCAATAAATTGTGTAATTCTGAAATAATACATTGTGAATTACTTTTTCGCTATTTTATTGTCTTTAAAAAACAGTTTTTATTTTACTCAGCTCGATTGCGAGATATTTAGACGTGTGACCCAAAATTATTGTCCACCAGTGTATCTACTATATTTTTCGAGTGATAGTTTTGTACCTTGTCGATTACAATATCACATCATCCGTCTGTCCGGGGCCGCGTGACCGAGCACGCCGGCGCGGCGCCGGTTTGTCCACGTTTCAACAGCACATGTTTCATTTTGTCACCTTTTCTTTATTGTTTTTTTCGCCAACACTTACACTTGTTCTTGTTGTAAAACGTGCCCTATCTTTAGTTCTGAAGGGCTATTAAGGTCCTGTAAAAGTTCAGAGTGTAGTATACACGTAGGTACAAAAATTGCTGTGTGCTACAGGATCTGCTTGTCCTCTTCATTTATGTACCTAACACCATTTTTACCCAATATTAACGCAATCAACTTAATTGAGTATTGAACATATCAAATTTGCGGTTTGTAGTGCTGGCCACTTTGATTTTAAATAATAATATCTTATCTTTGGTTAGGAATTCCAAATTAAAATTAAAACACTCATGCATTTGTGTTCGGATTTTTTTTTCGAGTTTTCTCATTTGTTTTTTTTTCTGCGTTACTCATTTCACAAAATGGAAAACTTAAAATAGCGCATTATTTACGTGTACTAGTTCCACCATGGCACCAGTGCTGCAAAAACGGCTCGAAGAATTAATGATGTGTATGGTTGTGGTGTCGCAAAAGAAAACACGTTTTTTGTTTAAACGTTTTCGTTCTGGAAATTTCCGACCTGCAGAACCAGCCTTTATGTTCCTCCCATACCAAATTCATATTATGTAAGGACCTTATATTTTAGAACAAATAATAGGAACTTCGGTTAGGAGTTTGGTCTTCGCCTCTTATATGTTTACCAAGTGTTGATTCATCCCGGACAATAATTTATCTTGTCGGTAACTGGCAATTATGTGCCTATGTTTTTGACACAACATTTTTTTATGAAAACTTGCCAATTATCGATAAGGTAAGATTAAGGAACCGGACATTGATGTCTCTCTATCTCATTAAAAAAAATCAAGCATCCTCTATTTAGACGCCTCTTTTTCTTTGAAATCGCTTAAAAACCTCTTTCATTGATTCACTTACTTTTAAGTGACTTTGAAAATTTGTTTGTGCGATGTGAGAGCCAGAGCGATGCAACATTCTGCACTATCTGGAGACAGGATGATCAACAAATTTATTTGCAATAAAAAAAATACCTCTGTTATTGTAAAATAGGATGTCCCTCCTCCCATTTCCTCCCACACTTCCGCTTCTAAACTCTCATAACACTATGTTACGTTCAATAGTATTAAACAGCACGTGGCAGTCTTACTTCCGGTAGTGAACTTTTTTTAATTCGTAATTGCCTTAATTTGATTATAGGTCACGTTTTTGTGCCTTATGAAGACTAATATTAGTTAAATTAAATCTATTAACGGATATAAATGGGCTTATAGAATAATCATCATCCACATGACGTCCACTGCTGGACGAGGGCTTCCTTATTTCCATGATAATTTCGATGGAAATACCAATAATCGCCACGCTTGGCAGGAGTGTTGGCAATCGCAGTAGTGTTGTGGTTTAACTTACAGAGACCGCTGCTGCTCGTCCTCTGAAGAGTTCCCTCGGTCGCCTCTTACGACCCACACAACGGGAAATGTCGGACTGGGATGGTGACGCATGTATTCCATGCGCTGTCATTACACGTATCTTAGCAATCTATAATTTTTAGTTCCATCTCAGTCATTTGGTAAAACATCAGAGAAGGATAGCAGCAGAAAACATGAGGCTGAAATGATCATATTCTATTTTTTTTCTCACTATGAACAAATGTTTGACCACCATCCTGCCTAATGTTAAGCAGCGATGTGGTCTACGCTAATGTATTGTATACAAAATGATTCAAAAATGCCCTTTTAAGCTGAAGGCTACTGTCTCTGTAGACCCAACTCTGTACATTTGGGCAATAACGCAAAAAAAATTCGACCTCGTCACACAAAAATCATAATCAGCTGATCGTATTTGTATGGAGTGGTCGAAATGGAATTTTCGCTTTGACAGTTTCTGAAATGGACAGAGTAAGATCTAATGAAACAGCCTAAAAGTTTATTTCTTATGTATAGCGGTTAATTACGGTTAGAATCATTAATGCGATTCTCAGATTGTCTATTCGAGTATATCTGAGTCGAGATCGACAGTTAGCAACAAATAACAACCGTATTGTTACTGTAATTTACAATTATCAATTTTTTACAGTTATATTGCAGGCTGTTTATCTGTTATAAATGACGCATTTCAATTACAAACCTCTATACAAAACCACATACACTAAAACTTAATCTACGTAGGTACAGGAAGAAATACGATATGCCTATCACTGATCACGTTTTGGTAAATATATTTTTTATAAAGATATCCTCGTGAAAATAATATTTTTCCGTATAAGTCATACGTAAGTTAATGTACATATCAAATACGTCACGTCCGTTTCCTAGAAGGGTTAGCTAATGATGAAACACTACTTGTCAAGATCCTGGCAAATTTCTTTCGCCTCTTCGACGTCATATCTCAGGATGAATCAAACTTGATAAAATAATAAATGATTGAATGAAAAAAATAAATACACTTCACGCCTTTAATCCCAAAGAGGGGTAGGCAGAGGCGTTTGCTGAAGCAAGTACCCACGGTTCACCGAGCGTATTTAACCCAACGTGACAGGGGGTGAGCCCATCGCCGTTATAGGGTTCACACACCTTGTGGTGTGCGGGTTTCATCACAATGTCCTGATTGATGAATGCGTTTATTTCCATAAGGTTGTACACACAATATGTAAATACAGTACTTTGATCCTAGATTAGGTAAGAATTTTATACAAAATTCAAATTCATACAATACCTGAATTAGATAGTGCCTGCATCTCAAGTAATGGCTCTTCTTATATATGTACAGACTATACAAAAATATTTTATTTAAAAAAAAATAACATATTTAAAGTCGACCGGCATGGACTAGTGGTTAGAATCTTGCCCTTCGACGGTCGCCACTTAAATCTTTGGTGATGAACTTTTTTTAAAACACTATGAATAAGCGTTTAAACACCATCCTGTCTGATGTTAAGCAGCGATGTGGTCTACGATAGAGCACACTTCTTCATTAGGTACCTACTATTTACCCGTAACTTGAAGACCTCCTGTAATGCGCAGGAAACAGAGTCGTTCCACATCCTGGCGGTTCGCAGTATGAAAGTAGACGCAAACTTATATGATATTCTTATAGAAAAGAGTAAGTACCTACTATTCTAATCCTAGTTCGTGAACCCCAAAATCCATCACGTTTTGGGGTTCTACTATCTAAAAACTGTAAGTCAATATAATACTCATGGAGGGGTTTTTGGAAAAACAACCAAGGACAAAATTTTTTTTTTTTGAGATTAGGTTATCAATGGATAGAGCAAGTCGTTTCTTTTCAACTCTATTTTTGGTTTTCGTAAAAGTTGCCTTAGTCAGTACATATTCCTTGTAAAACCATACAAATGTCAAAGTGTTTATTCTGTTTTTAATAAAAATAAATAATTATATACATTAAAATGCATGTTTATTGTGTTCTACTATCTAAAAACTGTAAGTCAATATAATACTCATAGTCAGCTAGCTATTAATTTCTTTTTAAATTTATTTTTTCGCCCTCTGTAAAATTTGCTTTAGATGACCTTTGTTGTTTTTCCAAACACCCCTTCATATGTGTTAGGAAAAATGAACTGTCGTCAGAAACTAACTCACATTTTATGATCCACGGAATTAAATATGTCGTCAAGTAAAACAAACCGCACCTAAATAACAAGTCCGTATGTTCAAAATGGCCGCTAAAACCATACCCAAGCACATGCTAACCCACGATACTTTTAACAACCAGTTGGCACGTTGTTAGTAACCTGTTACAGTGACATTGAACAAAACAACAAAGTAAGTAACTTTTAATTTAAAATGTACCGAGATGTACATATCAGGCGTAATTAGAGACGCTGGAAGGTCTCATTCAGTGGTTGTGACTGTACGTCTGTACTTACAAGGAGTTAAACTTTGTTACACAAAATTATCAGGACTTGATCGTGAATGAAGTTATCAAACTTATGTAGGTACCTAGTGGTTTTATGAAAATGTCATGGTGTTGTGGAAAAAAAATATTTTTTAGGTACTCTATGAATATTATAAAGTAATACGCGTGTTGCCCGCAGCGTTTATTACACCTAGCATAGTATGTGTTGTACCGATATATCTGTACCTACTAATATTATAAATTCGAATGTAAATCTGGCTGTCTGTCTGTTACGCTTTCCCGCTTAAACTTCTCAACCGATTTTGATGAAATTTGGCACAGACAATCTTTAGACCCTGAGAAAGGACATACTTTTTATCCCTATTTTGTGGGACGCGTCACTAAATAGAGGGTGTTATAGTTTGTATGATATACGGAAACTACGCGAATGAAATAGCCGGGCGTCCATAGTTATAATATAAAGGGAAAATAATTGTATGGATTAATGTTTTTACCGAATAAACTCAAAAAAACAACTGGGCGGATTTCGATAACTCCTTCATCAAAAGGTTATTTTTTTTTTGTTGGAAATATGTAATATATTTCCAAGGTGGTGGTATGTTGAAAAAATTAGGATTTGATGATGGCAAACCCGAAAAAAAGATAGTAACTAGGCGGGGCAACTAAAAATATTTGAAGTCACTTCTTTTTTATTTAAAATTATTATATTACTACTCAAAAGTTATACATTAATCCCGTCATAAGTTTATCGTTTTGATAAACTCCATTAGGTAGTATTTCCCACAGGCTGTTAAAAAAGTTTCCATCGACTGCGTGACGACAGTGAAATCATCAATACCAAAATATTTAGATATTCAAATGTTTTTATTTATTAGGACAGCTTTGAAACAACAAACCCAAATACAAAATTATTCATTATCATATGAATTGAACATAATGTAAAATAGTTACCAGGTAGGTACCCTTTTTATGACGGGAATGAAATCGTCATGGACACCATTATTCTACAGTCTGATCTGGAGAATCTGGCCCATCACCTTAAGGTTTAAAGTCATATAAATGTCATTAGATATTAAGGATATTTTTTTACTTTTCACAATATAACGGCTCCATCTTATTGATGTTATAGTGACAGAGGAAGTGTCTTCAAAACTGAAAGACCACTTTCTTGGCCTACCGTACAACCATTAAGATTTTGACCGCCGGAAAATTAATTTTATTTTCACGATATTGAATTCTGCTCTGATAATCATATACTATTATTTGCCGTAGAACCGATGACCGTTGGGGAAATCGAGTTCTCGAGTGGAGACCGCGTCTCGGCAAACGGAGTGTAGGACGCCCTCAGGCAAGGTGGACTGATGATATACGCAAGATGGCTGGCAGAAGCTGGATGCGAGAAGCCGAAAACAGATCACAGTGGCGTGCAATTGGAGAGGCCTAGGTATGGATGATGGATGATGATGAATCATATACATCAAAGTCACTTGCCTAATGTGTCTGATTTATTAGACATTGGCGGTGAAATGGTTAAAGGACCTATACAGGGTGGAATCGATGAGTAATCTTGATTATTTCTAAATTTGCAAGACTAGCTGGCCCGACATACGTTGTTTTGCAACATTACTAACTGTATGTATTATACATATGAACCTTTCTCCAAAATCACTCTGTCTATTAAATAAAACTGTAGTTTTAAAGACATATGCATACATCCCTATGTACATACATGCATACAGCTTTGTTTTGTACTTACTATGTATTGATATCGAAAAATTGTTTACTGATACTGAAAGAGCTTCACGAGATCAATCTTACGGTATATGAATACGTGACAGAATTAACTGGATCCATCCAAAAAATCAATGATTTCAGCTTTTATATCTTTCGCTTTTATATCAAAAGATGTATGAATGTAGATGAAGCGAAAGGGGTATGTCAGGATCGTGACAAATGGAGATCTGTAGTCTCTGCCTACCCCTCTGGGAGACAGGCGTGAAGTGTATGTATGTATGTATGTATCTTTCGTACGTCTATTGAAGGTTAGTAGTTAACTAGAAGGTAATATGAACTGTATTCTTATAACATCCTTAAGTAAATAAATATTAAATATAATAAATATATATTTAGGCACCTACCTTAATGTACGGGAGTGAAAGTTGGGTATGGCAGAAGAAGCATAAAAGTAAAGTCAATGCCGTAGATATGCGGTCATTGCGGAGCATGAAAGGTGTGACATTGAATGACAGGATAAGGAATAGTTTGATAAGGGAAAGTTGCGGTTTGAAGGAAGACGTAGTGACCAAGATTGAAAAGGGCATGCTTCGGTGGTTTGGGCATATGGAGAGAATGCATGAAAGTCGATTGACGAAAGAGATTTATATGGGTGATGTAATGGACCGAGTGAGTAGAGGTCGCCCCAGAAGGACATATACAGACCAGATTGGTGATGTCCTGGCCGAAAGTGGCGTGAAAAGTACTCGAAACCGGAGGTCATGTATGAAAAGATGTATGAAAGTAGATGAAGCGAAAGGGGTATGTCAGGATCGTGACAAATGGAGATCTGTAGTCTCTGCCTACCCCTCTGGGAGACAGGCGTGAAGTGTATGTATGTATGTATATATATATATTTACAACAACACACACACATTGCCTTCATACCATGTTGGCTTTACCACGACCCTACGGAATTGAGGCAGACATACTGACCAAACCACCAACCACTTTAGGAGAGAAACTGTACTATAGCGACACTCGACACTTGAGTGCTAATTATTGTTTCAGAATACGGGCTTTAGTTTGTTTCTTTTACATAAACGCAAAAGAGGCAAACTATTTTGCTGGTGGGATTATTTTTGTTAGGGTATTTTGTTATAAAATAGTTTTAAAAGGATTAAGGCCATTAGAATATGAGTAGTGGTAACTTTACTGAAAATCTCTATTTGCAGAGTTTGTACTTGTATCACAAGCCCTACCCTGTATATAGGCCTGTAGCTATTGTTAAGTTATCCGTACAACAGTAACGTAAGTGGGTGACTGTGTAAATCCAATGTCAGTTAATCAAGATAGGAATCTAGGTATATAATACACTTTTACGGCGACTACCTACGTATAACCAAGTAAATTGTACACACAATAAATTAAAAAAAAGGCTGGTCAGTGCGTACGGCAACCTGCCTACTACAAAAAGATCATCCTTACTAATATTATAAATCGGAAAGTGAGTTTGTTTGTTCCGCTTTCACGCAACTACTGAACCGATTGCTTTGAAATTTTGTATACGTAAGTCCGGATTAAATAATAGGGTTACTTTTTATCCTGAAAAAAAATTATATTCCCGAGGATTTTTCCGTAGGAATGATAAGTTTTCTTATAGTTGTCCTTTATACCGCAATGTAACCGAAGTCCACGAAAGAAAGCTAGTACTAGATGAGTAAGTAGTACAATAATAAATAAAAAAAAATATATTTTACAAAACACACACATTGCCTTCGTCCCATGTTAAGTAGCTAAAGGACTTGTGTTATGGAAATCAGACAACGAAATATACTTACTTAAATATTTTTTTTCTTATAAATACATACTTAGGTATATAAATATCTTATATAAATATATAATAAATGTGTAGATACTTGATCACCCAGACTGCAGCGCTAGTACTACTTTTTTTTTTGTTGAAGAAGGGAGATTGAAGAAGGAAGAGATTTAAGAAGAAATCCTCATGAACACCCCGTCGCTATGGGGACAGTTTCAGACTTCAACTAAATAAAATCCCTACAATTAACTATGGCGTTAGGTGGGTAACAGGCACCCAGAGGACCTCCCCAACGACCCACCAGCTCCTGTGGGATTCTACTCGAGATGGACGGTGATTCGTCCACTCCTTCATACTCCTTTTCCATCGGCAATCTTCTCTCCGTTTGTGCAGGTTTTTTCCGGGAACTCCAATCACCTGACTGTTTTTAAAAAGGTAGCTAGGAAAATCTGGAAGATACGACAAAATCAATCATGAATATCAATCAATATAAAGTATTCTTAGCGTTTGAGTGCTGAGACTGAAATTGATCCATATGTAGAGATCCGTATTTGAATTTACCTAGAACTCGTTTTACTCAATACTCAATTCCATTGGCTTTGAATGTTGTATTTTAAATCTAATGTGATAAGAAAGATTTTCCAATAAAAGACTCCGAACGCACCATAATATCCTTGTACCTTGACCATGCGTAAGACGCAAAAAAAATCACTGACTTAATCTATCAGGAAAAATCCTTCAGATTCAATTGCAAGCATTTATTCTAAATTATTCCCCCAATTCTTTATCACTCTGCTTTTCTATTAAAAGAACTGAATATATAAATATAAACTGTATTTGCTAGTCTTGAAGACGAGACCTTGGGGTTATTACGTCTCTTTGTCTCAAGGTATTGTGCACCCGTGGTTTCAGACGTGAATTTATGTAGATACCTATGTATCATAGTCGTAATAATTTCCTGTGCTGTATACCATGCCACTTGATCTATATTATTTTTAGCATACATTCACTGCACATTATTTTATATCTTCCTGTGCCATCCTTCCTCCCATTATTATAATCAGTGGCGTGCACTGGCTTTCACAACAAGGTAGGCAAACCCCAAGCATTGAGGCCTATGTGTAGGTAACTTGTCTTTACGAAATATAGGCTCCTACCTATCTACTCACCCACAAAACACAGGACCTACGTTAGCCTATGTCGTGAGTACAAAAAAAAAAGATCTGGCAATAACTCTATTATTAGGTCGGGTAGCCAAAATGCGGTAGGCAATGTCTTTTTGCCTAATGGTGTGCACGCCACTAATTATAATACTGTAATATAAAAAAAATATCTCTTTCTTTTTCTCTCTCTCTCTATATTTATCTCAGAACAATTTATGTCCTAAAACCATAGCAGAGAGGTGCAGCACACAACGAAATTCCACAGGATAATTTGTGTATCACAATAGGAAAACTTCGAATGACAAAACAAGATAATGTAATAGACGGTTAATGTATCCACGAAAACTTCAATACACGTGTCGGACCCAACATTAGAATTTAGAGCCAATCATCTGTACCAATCTGTGATCCTGTACGCGCGAACATAATTCAAGATTATTCATGTCTCAACAAATAGGTCAGCCAACAGTTCAGCTACTAGTTAGTTACCTAGATCCGTCAAATTGATCTAAGGCCGGGCTGCAGTTAGCGACAACCTCCATTCACCGCACAATGCATGTCAGGGGCGTAGGAGCACGTGGCGCTCGAAAGTCACGTGTACATTCAAGTGTTGAACCAAATTAATAAATGCCTACACTAACGCCTTATAATGGTAATTACCCAGGACATTTTCTACCTGGTATATATATATAAGATATAACGGGACATTTGTACACACGGTCACCTGACCCCAAACTAGGATACCCTGTACTATGGGTGCCAAAAACTGATATACTTACATAAATACTTTTAAATACATACATAGATAAATAAAACACCCAAACGTACACAACAAATGCCTCAGCTCATAACTAAAGCATTATGTCAGTGGCGGGAATCGAACCCGCGACCGTCGTCCTAGAGGCAGATGTCCTGACCACTAGTCCATGCCGGCCGTGGTAATTATTTGTTTTTTATTTACGAAATGAGTAATCCTTATGGACATCCCACTGTTAAAGACGACGAGGTAGGCAAAGTATGCATCAGCTGTCACTGATGCCGGGCGGGTTCTACATACTAGATTACTTTCTTCGGGGCCTAGTTCTTATGGGTTTCTTCAGAATGGACGGTGATGCACTTAACATGATGACATCTTTTTTGACAGCGGTAATCGTACCGGTACACTGCGGTAATCGAACCGAAATTTTAAGACGGTTCGCGCGCCAGGCAATAATATCGTAGTCCAATTCTGCTAAGAACCCAAAACTACAGGGCGAATACACGGCAGACTGTAGACCTAACTAGGATAACTACTCACGCGTCAAAATTCGTCACCTTCCATCGTCCTTCCTTCACGGCGAGTAGAATACATCTGTCACCACCCCAGCACAAGGTTTCCCGTCTTGGGGTTCGTACGAAGCGATCGAGGGAACTCTACAGAGAATGGGCAGCAGCGCTCTCCGTGAGATAAACTACAACACCGTCTGCCAAGCGTGCGCGTTTATTGGCATTGCCCCCCTAAATGTTCATGGAAATTATTCGGGAAGACCCTCGTCCAGCAGTGGAAGTCATGTAGCTGATGATGATGACTTTCCTTAGTCGACTGATGACTAGGTTAATGGAACAACCAGTTCTTATACAGTTATTTTTTTGGCAGATCAATATAAGGTATGAACCGAATACTATGGATTTATGCGTCAAACTCAAAATATCAAAATTTACTTATCACTGATATCATCACTTAAATCATGATAAAGTATCTAGATGACCTTCAGCTTGCATCTTAAAAATACCCAGTTCGGAATAATTTATTTTATGGGCTGGAAGAATCGGGGAAGAAACTGACATCTTTTTTTATGCATGGACAACTAACTTCCCCCGTGATTTCTCCATACCGATGATAAGGTAGTCGTAATGTTTAATAACCGTAGTCGATAAAGAACAATGACTTTATAATTGAGACAATTACTAACAATGTTTGATCAAACATTGTTATAAGTTGCATTTATAGGGTTCCGTTATCACAAAGGAAACCCCTACAGTTTAGCGACCTTTTTAGGGTTCCGTAGCCAAATGGCTAAAACGGAACCATTATAGATTTTGTTGCTAGAACTCTTGCTAGGGCCTTATAGGGCTAGAAAGCTGTAATTTACGTAATTTGGTCGGATACTTAACTTGGGATCTCGGGAGGTGAGTTCGAGACTCGCTGTACTGCTGTACTAATAGGACTCTTTTTCAGAGCCTATATACGCAGCGCAACGCTCGTACGGTGAAGGAAAGTTGGTGTGTGAACCCTATAACGGTGATGGGCTCACCCTCTGTCACGTTGGGTTAAATACGCTTGGTGAACTGTAGGCATTTGCTTAGCGCGTGCATCTGCGTACCTAGCTTAAATATTGTTCTCCTGGTGTTAATCATGTTATCTACTATATAAAAATAAGTCGGGTTTTCCTCCCTGACGCTATAACTCCAGAACGCACGAACCGATTTCCACGGTTTTGCATTCGTTGGAAAGGTCTCGGGCTCCGTGAGGTTTATAGCAAAGAAAATTCAGGAAAAAATTCAACAGAAAAGGGGTGAACGAAACGAACCCACCTGGTGGCGAAACGGAGTTCGCCGGGTTTGCTAGTTTTTTACAAAATCTTGTATACAAAATGTACCTAATGTAACCATTTGGTTCCATCAGTGTCGCCGCTCGACAACGTAGCACACCTATACCTATAGTCTTTCGTGTCGAGACGCCTTTGTCGCGATCAGACCGACGACGGCTCACGACCTCTAAGTGGAACGAGGTTCTGGCTCACGTGTTTAGTCTATTTACTAACACGTTTGTTGCCGTACAGCGTAGCCTATGTGGCTCGTATTACTTTGTTTAAGTAAACGATAATACCGGGAAGCTATAGGGAAGTAAATATGACTTCATTTGTACCTCACTATACCCAGTTAAGCTGTACATGAGCAACATAAAAGCCGCTTCAGGCTTAGCTGTGAACGTACGTAATGTGGCGCATGGGACTGAGAAGAGCAGAGTAAGTTTCTAACTGTCGTAACTGCATCTAGCTTAGCATCGGCTAGCTGTGTGGTGACGGCGAATAGAATACATGTGTCACCACCCCAACCCAACTTTTCCCGTCATGGGGGTCGTAAGAGGCGACCGAGGGAGCTCTCCAGAGAACGGGCAGCAGCGCTCTCTGTGAGTTAAACCACAACACCACTCTGCGATCGCCAACCCGCCTGCCAAGCGTGGCGATTACTGGCATTTCACCCCAAATGACGGATCCCATTGGGGGAGGCCCTCGTCCAGCAGTGGTCGTTATGTGGCTGATGATGATGAACTGCATCAATACAAAATGCACTTTATGTATTGATTCCTAAATCGAGGCAGAGGCATTTGTTAAGTAATGACCTCGGCTGACCAAGCTTATTTAACCTAAAGCGTGTCGAGCCCAGTCTGAGTCATTACGAAGCAAATAAAAATATTTCTTCTCCCATAGAAATCACCCTGCATGAAAATTAGAGCGGATATGTGGCATAGAAGCCACATTTGGACAACAATATGACAATCAGCATTACCTGTAAATGATAGTCTCTATTTATATCCGAGGTTGCGAAATGCTTGTAGTGTTGTTGACAACAAAACAGGGGTAAACGTGCTATTCGGTAAGCGGGCTGACTACTGCAACTGCCGTCAGCAGTCGACTGCGCAGCTATACGGCCGATTTCTATTTGTTTCTTTGACATGAGTTCCGAGCACCTCGTGGCAGCCGCACGTGCAGTCATGCAACTCTGCCACTAATCGAAGAAAATGCCTATGTTTGTGCAAAGAATAATGATCCCTAAGTGTTATATAGATCTCTCTCTCAGATCTCATAAAAAGTCGATGCAGTCCTTTCGGAGGAGTATGGGAACTATATACACTTCACAACTTATAATCTTAATATGGGTAGGCAGAGGCACTTGCTAAGCAAATGCCCACCATTCACCAAACGTATTTAATCCAACGTAGCCGACCTGGACACACAGGCGCTCTATGGTAACTAATATTTTGAAACGATGATTTTGTTAACTAATATATAAAATTTCCATGTCACAATGCTAGTTACCGTACTCCTCCGAAACGGCTTTACCGAATTTTACCAAATTGTATATGCGTATTCAATAGATCTGAGAATCGGCTACTATCTATTTTTTATGCATCTACCAGTTGTATTTCTCCCAATACACGGGGTACAAAGGCAACTTATTATGGCAAACTAAATGTTCGCAGGACAGCTAGTACTTAATAACATAAAAAAACGTCCGTTACTATCATGACGATCGATCGGACGTACGTAACATTGCAACGTCATTGATCTTACGTATGCTTGCGTCACTGAAACGAATTAAGAGACATAAAACGAATTGTGGTTCTTATTGTTTTAAATGTATAAGGATGGATACAGGTGGTACCATTTTGTGTGGAGACTGAAAAATGTGTGCATCCCAAAGAGACTGGCGTACATTCCAAAGAGACTGGCGTACATTCCAAAGAGACTGGCGTACATAGATGCGCGCGGCGTCCAGTATTAAATGGCTTGGGTTGTAGAGGACTAATCCCAGATATTGAAATAGTTAAACGTTAACAACATTTCGTTTTTCGTCAGTTACCGTTTGGTATTGCCTTACAAAAAAAAACTCAGGTCTTGCGTAAAATTGGGGAAAATTTAAGAAAATATGAAATATGTGTGACTACGTCGGCTTACATACTGATAGGTACGAGTGATTGCGTACTAAAGGTTTATTTTTTTTAAAATAAATCAACTACGAACGAAAGTACAGACCATTCACAGTTATCAGTTATATACATACCTTTGATAGACGTCACTATACAGCGTGTATTTCTTGGAAAGCCGAGAGTTATGAGGAGAGCCGAAAATCTAGAGGTTATTTGTGGTCTAAGGAACCCCCCTATGTACTCCCTATGATTTTAAGGCTTTGGTTTAGAAGTTGATTTTCCCTAACAAAATAATTAATACGTTCCAGGTATTTCAGTGTAGTACAATAATAATACCGAACACGTACGTAATATACCACATATATGATCAAAATAAACACAAAACAAACCCGCGTGCCATGCATAGCGACATATATATGGGAGCCTTCTTCTTCTTCTAATAGCTATAACAGTCAAGTTTGTAAAAAGCATCAGTAATATGTCACTTTCATATGACAAGCAGTAACAGTAATAGTTTTTACTCATTGCAAAATTTTTTTTCATAAAATAATGATGTCATGTCGCTTACGCTCTTTTCGGATAAGCCGATTTTGAAAGTATAATTGCTAATAAAACTACAACTACTTTTTATTTTATTTTTTTATTTAGCCTCTTTTATGTCCCACTGCTGCGCAAAGGCCTCCCCCCATTCTACGACGACAACTACTACTACATTAAAATTAGTAAATGGGCCGATATTTTTCACTTTTCTAATTCCGTAAAAAAATGTAGAGAAAATAAACGTTTTCAATTCTATGTTTTTAATCATAATCTCACTTCTTCACTTCGGAAGTAAATGTTAAAAGTGTAGTGAATTAGTGATTCATACTCGTACTTCATGAATGTGGTCGCGTTTTTTCTTCAAGAGCACGTGGGAATACCATTAGGAAGGAAGTATAACATTGTTGCTGTACTCTCCAACAACGATGGGAAAATTCAACTTCATCACAATGAAAACTTTGTCAATTAGATCCCTTTGACAATAACTCGCTAGTGGTACAGTCTGTGTAAAAATCTTTTGAATGGATGTATGTTAATCTTTTACTGAGGCCGTAAATATTAAACCACGTCAACGCGCCAGATTTAATTTAAACGCCGTAGACTGTTCAATAACATGAGAAATCCTATTCACATTAAGTGTAATATAAGGAACCGCGATAGTTTTTTTGAATGAATGGATGTTTGCTTCTCTTTCGGCGAAAACTAGCTACTAAACTTATTTGAATGAAACTATACAAAATATACCATACTAACTAGCTAACTAGGACAGCTCTACCCAGGCAGTGTTTCTCGCAGTATTTTATATCAATTTCCCGTGGAAAGTTTGGGATTTTATAGCCCATGTGTCCGTAAGATGTATGAGCTATACCGTTTAATGAAATCCGAGCGCCGCCGCTTCATTGTTTTATTCTGACCTAGTACCTAATAAGTTCGTATATACTTAAGGTCCTTAATGAAATATAGGTTGCTACAGAAATAAACTTTAAACCAAAGTCTGTCTGTTTCTTCTTCTTTTACTGAGTGCATTTTAGTAGGTGTCAGAGGCCCAGAACGAAATATAATTCGACGTACTCATACAAAAAGCATTGTCACCTGATTAAGTGTGAATGAGATTGTAGATTTTTATGGGTCAATAGAAACACTAGAAAGCATAGAAACTGTCTTAAATAGGTATTCCTGAACCTTCCTGTACATATTATGTACCTAAATAGAGAAGTAAATCAACCATACTAACGTTTGACTGCATGCCAGATAGCAGATAAGGACGGGCAGCCGACAGCAGCGGGCAGTGTGCCTAAGCGCGCAACGCTCGACTCCCACGTGCCCGGCACGTGAATTCTGCATGTGCAACACGTGCTCACGTGTCGGATGTAAATTACAATCACCGAAATAAAGTTGGAATAGGACATAAGATATATAGGTAATCCTTTTCCGTCGTGGAGATCGTAGGTAGGAGGCGATCGAGGAAACTCCAGAGGGCGCGCAGCAGCCGTCTCTGTGAGTTAAACCGCAACAACAATGCTATCGCCAACCCGCCTGCCAAGCTGGGCGATTATTGGCATTTCTCCCCAAATGTTTATGAAATAGTACACCATATAGGCAAAAAAACACTGCCTAACTTAGTATTTTCGCTACCCGACCTAATAATAGAGTTATTGCTAGGTCTTTTTTTGTTATACTCACGGCATAAGCTAACGAAGTTAAGTGCAGGTACCTACCTGCACTGAACTTCGTAACACTATTTCGTAAAGACAAGTTACCTATACATAGTTGTCAATCCTTGGGGATTACTGCCTACCTTGTCGTAAAAGCCAGTGCACGCTACTGATTGGAGGAGCCCTCGTCCAACAGTGGCGTCATCTGGCAGATGATGAATGGAACTTTGTCATTAGGAGTTATGTTTAATGATAATTCACATAGAAATCAGATATTATGGGCAAGAAAACGCGAAGCTAAATGCAGATATCGATGCGTACCTACGATTGACCCATTTATACCATGATAGTGAGGAAATTTGTCGTGTTTTTATGAAAATTTTAAAACGAATATTACGGCGCGATAATGAACCAAAGATAAACATTTCGCTTACATTCGTTGTCTGCTCCACGTGTTTTATAGTCAAGCGAAACTTCCACTTTCACCTACTAAAAACTCCGCAATGACTTGAGAGATTTTTCAGGTGCCACACTGAAAGCCATTACGTCCAAGGAATGTCCATAATACCGTAGATGAGGTGCAAAGAAACTATTAGTTCAGCCAAATTGTTGATTCTAAGATGTAGATCGTAGAGAGTGGACAAGACATCACGGCTCTAAAAGAAGACTCAATTGGTTCAAGCATTGATATTATGGCAGCGGGAAGTGAACAAGCCATGATCTTACATTAGGCATGTTTTCCTAACACACACTTTTCCGTAACAATATTCGGGAATACCTATGCAGAGAGGTAGTTTCTTAATCGCTGCTTAATATATTCTAAACTCCAGCATGTTCACTTACTCGTAGATGTATCAAATATTTACTTAGGTGTATCGATTTATGGAATAAAAGTTTTCTATAAAAGTTCACATTTAGACTAGGTAAGTAAATGCCTAAATAAAAACTCTATATATAATAAGTGAAGATTGATACTTGGTACCTATTGACTGAATACCACACCACATTTTTCATTGAAGCGAAGGTCAAAGTTTGCAAGCTTCTAGAAGTTGTAATGAAGCACTAACTAGTTCTACTTTTCCTTTCCTTTCTAAATATACGTACACAGCAGATACTATTATGCACAAAATAAGCCAGTGCCTCGGCCTGGATGACTTACTCAGTTTCTTACTGTCGTTTACAACAACAGATGCTAATTTAGGAATACCAAAGCCTTGAGGAAAATCATTGTAAGGAAACCTTCACATAAATAATGTAAAAACCACTATAGCGACAGATAGTCTCATTATAATCAAATTCAACTCATTATCACCATGTCTACTGACATCCACACTAGACATAGGCCTTCCCAAGGATCGGTATTGTGTCTGATCGGTGCGTTTATTAAGGAAAATGTGAGTAGTTAACATGAATACCTACCTCTAGATATTCTATAGTGGAGAATATGACGTGTGACTCATACAATAAATATTGACAGGAAAATCCTCATAAAAAATGGATGGACGGATGGAGCCGTTACAGTTAATATGCGACTCTCATTATTCATGACTATCTGTCCGCGAGGATTTTTTTCCATACATCTACACAAATCACACGTGTGTAAGGCAGTGGCGTGCACACCATATAGGCAAAAAGACACTGCCTACCTTAGTATTTTGGCAACCCGGCCTAATAATAGAGTTATTGCTAGAACTTTTTTTGTTGTACTCACGACAGAGACTGACGAAGGTCCTGTGTTTTGTGGGTGAGTAAATAGGTAGGTAACTACCTATATTTCGTAAAGACAAGTTGCCTATACATAGGTGTCGATCCTTGGTGATTACTGCCTACCTTGTCGTAAAAGCTAGTGCACGCCACTGGTGTAAGGTAACTACGGTTGTCCAAGAAAGTGGTCCATCAGTTTTGATGACGTTTCCTGGGTCACTAAGATTAATAGGGTAGTTGTTATATTGTCAGAAGTAAAAATGAACCTTACTGTATAAGACATTCATATGAGTTTAAACCTTGAGGGTGGTAGACCAAATTCTTGGCCTACAGTTACAGAGACGTATTTTATGCAGACAAACAATAATACACTTCTCGTCTTATGTACTAAAGCAGGGTAGGTTAGTAAGCCCTTACTAAGCAAATTACTACGGTTCAACAAGCGTATTAAACCCAACGTGATAGGGGAAGAGCCCATAGCCGTTAAAGGATTCACACATCTTGTAGTATGGCGGTTTCATCACGAAGTTGTCCACCACTGTAATTTACGTATTACGTAGCTCAAAAATATAACCCATTTTCTAGGTTGCTGAAAACTGTGAACGTCCATGAAGACACCGGCAATTTTTTTCAGGACTAAGCTTTCTGGAACAAGCCAGCAACGCGTGAAATGAACCAAATTAAAAACAAAAGTCCTAAAAAAATATATAAACCACGTATTCACGATTTTTAATCCTCTCCAAAGCGGATCTCCGGAAAAAGGGAGACTCCAATCATAAACAGTACAGGGTATAACTGTACAAACAATAAATAGGTACACCAGTATAGTTCGATCACTTCCTGAAAAAAGTACCCTCATTGTACATGACGATGACGTAATTAGTTTTAAAAAGAAAAGTATGCACTATTAAACATTTGTACCCTTACTTTTTAATTATTTTTTATATTTCACATGTTATTGTTAATGATGTATATTTTTTTAAGTAGGTAAGTAAATATAAATGTTGTGCAAATCTGTAATAGGTGTGTACAAGAAATTGAAGATGTAATTTTTCTAACTTTTATGTACTTACTCTGTTGATGTGCCTTATGAACAAAATAAAATGAAATACCCTTGTTAAAGCAAACATTGGAATTAAGTAAACAAAAGCAGCAGTGTAAGTACTGCATTTCGACAACAATTCATATGAATAACATTATTGCAATATCAGATTCCCTGGAATCACTACTCCTAACAAGAGGTTCTCGAGAACGCAACCTTTTGTTTCTTTTGCATAAATGTATACGGGGCGTTTCAACGTTTAATGCGCCAATTGTACGTAGTTCTGGTGGCGCTACTCCAGCCTCACCAGCTCCTCGATGAAACAGAACAGAAACTTTGTGTCCTTTAAGATCTCCTGCAGTTGTCGTCTGGGTCCTAGATAGATCCCCTGGTATCTTGACACTCCATAATGATTTGCTCCGGTGTATCCCCTGCCTCCATGCAGCCTCGGTATAAATACTATCGATAAAAAAAGACCCATAGAAGTGCGTAGTAAATACCTACTAGGTATAATAATATGTACGTCTAGCAATGAGTAAGCACTGATACAACTGTACCTACATATGTACTATGTCTATACACAAGTACAGACAGTGCAACGTGATATTTATATCGATATCTCAACCTGTGTCAGATAGACGGAAGCGTTAACCTCTCGGCCTCAATTCTACATAACACAATGCAAGCCTGGATTTAATACGTAATAATAGTATATAATGTATGTATTATCGTATGTTTTAATCAAGCATTTGTTGTGTATTGGAATCAATCGGATTTCTTTCTTAACCGACTTAAAAAACAGATGAGGATCTCATTTCGTCTGTATTTTTTTTAAAAGATAAATGAAATGTGGTTATAAGTGCATAGTTCTATTAGACGTTACTCGCTGTCAGTGACGTTTGACTAAAATGGTAGTGGCCATTTTGACTTTCTGAGTGCATATTCTCAACTCGAAATCTTTATTTAATTTTGTTGTATTATTTAAATAAGGTTTCCCTTGGCGAAAATATTAACATAGATTTTCTGTTGGACACAGAATTGGCTGGTCGTTATGCAGTCACGTGTGCCGGAGCCTGCGTTCGCCTCAACGCATCGTCGCTGGCTGAAAGACGCCTCCTCAGACGGACGGCTTTGCGGCGTAGGGTTGTCACCTGTACGGCGTGTAATTGAACCCCGAGCAATGGTCGTAAAAACGTTGTTAAACTCGTCAAAATGAACAACTTTTACTATGGCGATGCTGGGAAATCTTTTTTTACATAAAAAGAAAAAAGAACCGACTTCAACCAGAAAATTTGACATATATGTCGTTTTCTCACGAATGCCATTGTCGGAACTGAACCAAATTTATATGGGACCAAAAGAGAAGCACTAGCTTTCAAATAAAAAAAAAAACCAAATCGGTTCACCCAGGCGAAAGTTCTGAGGTAACAAACATAAAAAAAATACAGACGAATTGAGAACCTCCTCCTTTTTTGAAGTCGTTTAAAAATAGCTTTTTTCGTTTTATATCAGTATTGTCATCATTGTAAAAGATAATCATTTTTACAAGTCCAACAACGTTTTTCACGCAATATGAAAGAAAATACTACGGTGAATGTAGATGGCGTTTGGTACTCTTGATTAGACACTTAAACTTTGCCATTTACGCGAACCAAACGGTTAGCGTCCACTTTCGTAGTGCGTACCGCCAGGATGTGGAACGACTTGCCGGAGTCTGTGTTTCCTGCGCAGTATAGTTTGAAGGTCTCCAAGTCGCGGGTGAATAGGTACCTACTGAACAAGTGTGCTCCATCGTAGACCACATCGCTGCTCAACATCAGGCAGGATGGTGGTCAAACGCTTGTTCATTGTGATTAAAAAAAAACTAACTGTTTTAATTGATGACTATAAAAACTACAAATTTTCACACTATATTTGTATTCCTCGTAGTCTTTAACCCTCAGTAGATACCTTGTTTCTTTCTGTATACGCTCTGAAGTTGAAGATCTTGAAGATTTAAGTACACTTTCCTTTGTAACTTAAATCTGCATCAAGCAGTCATTTCCTGGAATCTCCACTAAAAGACGATTTAAATTGATATTCAAAGATTTTTAGAGGAAAATGCATCGAAGCGCGACAATACTCCAGATTTTCCTCGTTCCTTGCACCAGCCCTGTGTTAACGCACATTGCTCACAGATTTATGCTCAGATAAGCTCGTGTGAGGCGTCTTATCAGGAAACTACCTACGTTTTAATGAGAATCGTCTACATGCGAATAGGTACGACATTAGTACCTCCTCACATCTAATAACATACATTTATCCAGTTAACCCTGACCTGAACAACTTGAGAAACTGCTATTCCGTCAGGTCAGAAATAATTGTGTATTGGTGAAAATGATAACCATTATTAATTATTATACTACATAGTAGTCAATACAAAGAGCCACGTGAACGCTGCGCAAACAGTGAATAAATATAGGAAACTATAATTACATATTTCCTTACATATCGAGTGTTGACATGTGACATTATTAATGGATGATAGTAGGCGGAATTTTTATCATGGTATCAAAGTTGAATGGTAGGATTTTATTAATATTTCCATAGTGCAAACCGCCAGGATGTGAAACGACTTGCCGGAGTCTGTGTTTTCTGCGCAGTACAGTCTGAAGGTCTTTCAAGTCGCGGGTGAATGGGTACCTAATGAACAAGTGTGCTCCATCGGAGACCACATTGCTGCTTAACATCAGCAGGATGGTGGTCAAACTCTTGTTCATAGTGATAAAAAAAATATATTTATTTTGAAAATAGGCACCAGGTGAATAGAGATCGTTTCAGAAGGACATAATATATCGACTAGATCAGTCATGGACAATGATGAGAAAATTACTCGAAACCGGTTATCATGCATGAAAAGATGTATGAATGGGGATGTGCCGAAAAATACACTCCAGGTCAGATCTCACGGCGCCTCTTCATCAAATATCAGACGGTTGTTTTTAAATTTGCACATCGCCTCTCAATCCATCGCACTCAAGAAGAGAGGAATAAGAATCCATCTAGGTTTGCGCGTACACTGCCTGAAGCGATAGATAAAAGTTCACAGAGTAGAGAATTGGTTGTGATGCTATCTAGCCTTTTGCCGATCTCTGTAAGTTGGTGGTTCGCGAAAGTTGGTTCCCTTGTACTGGGTAAACAGTGGAAGTCGGCATGGGTAAACAGTTCGGTTGTCAACACCATTGGTGATATAAAATGTCCTGGCATTAAAAAGGCCCTGCTACCTCCAATCCACGGAAAGGCCTACAAATGCTGTTAGCTGTCCTAAAACAAAACTTCCATCAGCTTTCATTCGTCCATTGTAGAGCATAGGCCTTTCTCACAGAGCACGGATCTAAGAAATTTTCATCCAGCCGCCACCTGTCTAACACTTGCTAAGTGGAAAAAAGGTTTATCATACTAAATTATCAGCCAATCACCAATGATCGTAAACAGTGAGCATTTTCATTGGCGGTGAGATTCGTCATATGTGTTTTCCAATGAAATTCGTTTGCTTGACGATCCATGCCTATCATCTCCATCTTCGAACTTTCTGGAGTATGTACCGTACCGGCACAGTGCACGATGCACGTCACATCGACAAAAACGTGTCACCTTACCCATATTACTGAGTATTTCCACTGATAAAACTTAGACAACACTACTCAAATCTGACCTCGTTCTCCTAAGAAATTCTTAACCCTGTCAGTCCATATGAAATACTTCCATGAGTGACGCATCATGTCCTCGTCATAAACAACAAGATAAACAAAAAGTAGAGTCTCTGGAGCTCGTTCTGCAAACGTTTTCTATGAAGTAAAAGCTCAGACTAAAGTTTGGGATGTTTAGATGAATTTGACCGGTAATGCATGTGTGTGATATTGTTGCAGGCAGGTCAATGACTGGTCTCACGTGGTCGCGCAGCTGATAAAGATACATACACACGTTTATTTTTTATGGTTGCGGCTTATTTTATTGTTTGTTGCCAGTGTTGTTATGTACTTACCTACCTTAACAATGAAGGGTAGATAATTCTACTATCTGACTGGTACTATAAATGCGAAAATATCTGAAATGAGTGATGGGTATGGCAGATAACGCATTAAAGTAAAATCAGTGTTGCAGAGTTACGGTCATTGAGAAAGAAGTATATAAGGAGTAGCATTGCGTGACACATAGAAACAGTGGGATCAAGGAAAATTGCAGTTTGAAATAAAAGGCTGTGATAAATGTTGAATATGTCATGCTTCGGTAGTTCCCGGCATACCGAGAGCATATGATAGTTCATGGTACTAAAGTAGGATAACAAAAACGTGATAGATGGTCGTGTGGTTAATCTCCACAACAGTCAATTCAATTTGTGTCCTTTAAGATCTCCTACAGTTATCGTTCGGATCCCAGCCTGATCCCCCAGTATCGTTTTTAACACTATATTTTAAAACCATAGGGATGTGCCTTAGTGTATCCTCTGCATCCATGCACGCTCGGTATTAAGATACTATAGATAAATGCTCCGTATCTCCATCTTCTAGAGATCCATAGACCAGATTCGGGATGTCCAAAGGCCAGCAAACCTGCGAGGAAGTCCAAGATTTATTCCTACACATCACGGAAACGGGGCAAGACGTATAAAAACGTATATGTAGATAGTATGTGAGATATACAGTAGTATAAAACAAAGCTTGATGTCGTTCATGATTTTAAAAACAAAAGTAAACGTCCCCTGTTCGCACCGGGAAGAAACTGGCATATTTTCTTGTCCTCTTTCATATTGTCAACTTTAGATGTACTTAAGGTACTTAACATTAACCTATTTAACATTAATATGACTTAGTTTAGTACAAATTTAACAACTGCTTGATGGCACTTAGCATACCCATAGCCTGAAGGGTAGGTATGTATGTATATTTTCAAATTGTCACTTCTTCAAGGAAAAACCCAATGAACGAATTTTGACAAGGTTTGGTGAGGAGATAGATCCTGGCAGGGTTCTTGAAGGTGCACTGAATACTACAACGGGAAACTGTAAACTACGGGTAACACAATGAGACACCGTTGTAACTTGTAAGTCACATCCCAATTTTAAAACAAATTTAAGTATAGGTGTCATTATTTATATTTTTTTATTTTAAATACTTGTTTGATAACATATAATTAATGTTAAAATTATTTCATTTATTTTATAAGTTATTAATTTTAGTCCATTGTGCATGTTGTGGTAGCATTTAATTAAGGCGGCGTTTTTTTTAAATGTTTTGTAAGTACTATCATGTTTAGTGTACGACTTTGTTGGTTATCCAAATTAAATAAATGATCATTACATAGTATAAAACAAAGTCGCTCGTTCCTATGTGTGCTTAGATCTTCAAAAGTAAGAAACGGATTTTGATGAAGTTTCTTTAGATGATAGAGTGATTATTGAGGTAAGTGATTACTCAAATCTGACTAAGTATTTATTGGCGACCTAACACGATGTGAGCTTGACAGTTAGACTGTTCTTCCGTTTTGATACCTCATACACCTCTTCATTCAAAATTGAAAATCAGCTCGGGAATATTCCCCGAGATTCCCCTATCGATACAGATGTATCGAGAGGCAATTTTTTTCCAGTTTCACAGGTTAATCCTATATTAAAGACATCAGACCAAAACAACTAGTTTTGAAATCCTAAACAGACGTTTAGAATGAATCAAGACAATGATATGAAAAACATACAGTAGTGAAAGAGTAAGACACAATATCTTCTGTCCCTTACTGTGTATTAGGGTATATATTGATCCAAACTTTTAATCTATATCTATATATATAAAACAAAGACGAGTTTGTTACAACACTTATAACTCAAGAACGATTCAACCGATTAGGCAGAAAATTGGTGGGAACGTAGCTTAGAACCAGGAGAATAACATAGGATGCTTTTTATCCCGTTCCTATGTGACTTCGTGCAGTATAGAGAGTGCTATAGTTTATATGACATACTGAAACTACGCGAATGAAATCGCGGGGCGTCCACTAGTTGGTAATAAAAGTGGCAGTTTGGATCGAGAAGTACATTATTTTCCATACATTTTGGTGGAAGGGAGGAGACTGAACGTGGTACGCGGCTTGCAAGTCTAGCTGTGTTTGGTCTGAAGTAAAGACAGTATTCTCTTTTTTGAAGAAAAAAACACTTTTTTTCTTTTCCCCATTCTCGCCGAACTCAACAACGTTTCTAATAAAAACCTTGTCCTATTACATGCTGTATTATGCATTCGTTTTTCTTACAGAATTATAAGTCTTAACCCTTAACTGCATGTTTTTATTTTGTCGGAATAAAATCCTATCCTTCTTAAATTATGTGGCCTGCATCATGGGAAAAAGATAAAAAATTAAAAGTGGTCTAAAGTCAATACTGCGTTCATACGTATTAGTGTACCTTTGACAATATTTTAGATTAAAAAATCTGTAGATGGGACGGCTAGAAAAAAAAATCGAGGTAAATTATACCGATGTAGTATTACATCACTATGCAGCTAAGGGTTAAAGATGCTCAGCATGATAAACCAGCCCTTAAAACAACAACGTCTAATTCCCATTGTTATTTACATAAACAGTTTGTCCCTCACCATCGCGTAGTCCTGGTACATCCCGTTACGGTTCTGAAAGCTCCTGTTCGTGCCTGGACAGTGACGACTGTGGATTAGTGTGCTTCAAACTCAGGAGAAAATTATAACCACTGTTGGGATTAAGTTTGATTACTAAGTAACTATGTATAATCCAACGTGTCTGGGAGTGAGCCCATCACCCCAGTAGGGTCTACAGCTACAGAAGACTTAGTCTTAAGGTGTGCCACTTAACCTTATAGTTCCCCCAATTCATCAGACCTGAATCAAAATTTTAAGTAATTTAACAAACTCGGTTACTATTAGCGCCATCTTTTGACGAGTAGTAAAACTAAATACCAATACAAGAATCACGAGCTGCGTGCGCTGAGCTGTGTTATAAAGGTGCAATAGATGGCGCTTAATAATTAATACAAAATAAAAAGCCCATGACCATTTTCCCTGTATTCATTCATCACCTGTTAGGTCAGGATCTACGGCGGTATCCAGAATAAATCAATGACGACTAGCTAGACACCGGTAATCCCGGAATGCATTGATTTGCTTTTCATGATCCAGATTCCAGGACCTACTTACGGTCTACTGAAACATAATACTTCGACTTAAACGGATACATATTATGGTTATTATGTATAACGGTAGAACATATTCAGACCTAATAATTATTAAACATTGCATTCGTTTTCATCAAATCGATTCAAATTATTCCAAACTTTTATAAATTACGTAGGTATTGTTGTATTTAAAAAATGCAGGTTCTAAACCAGAAGAGCATATACCTACACACTATGAATATACCTACCTATACCTTGTGTAAAAGGACCTCGAGAAATGATTTTTTTTTCTTTTCCCCGTATCTATTGTCGCCATAGTCAAAGTTGGTCATATTGATAACCCAACAACGTTTCTAAAAACATTTCTTGTGGTCTTTTTACACTCTGTATTTCTACTTTTCTGAGTCTACACGTGAGAATTAAAAAAAATACTTAATTTCGGAAAATGTTCGTGCCGGAAGTTCCTTGGCCCTACAAGTTATTAGAATATTCAACAACTTGTAATGTAATATGCTCATTTCATTAGTTGTTGACCTAGAAAATTGTTGAGATAGGTATTATCTAAAAAGTAACTATTTATTACTTTAGTAAATATTTAACCTAAAACATAGTTTGTTATTTCAAATATCGTTAATCGTTAAGTTTGACGTCTCAAATACCTATCTATTGTATTAAATTACAAACCTGATGGAGCAGCTATATTTTAACCGACTCCAAAAGACGAAGAGGTTCTCAATATTATTATAAGTTTGTTAACTTTTGACTGGGTGAACCGATTTGGATTATTCTTTTTTTTTAAAGCTGGTGCTTCTCGTTAGGTTCCATTTTCATATGATTCAATTCCTACAATTGGCATCCGTTAGAAAACCAGAATATTTTACCGGTTGAAGTTATCAATATTATTATTACTATACCATTGAATCCCATTGCAGGACAAATTCTCTCTTCCTTTTCTCCACTTACTAGGATTTCGAGCAATAGTCCACCCGGCGTCATTCTGGGACGATCTCGTGGCACCATCTCTATCGGAGCTTCTCATAATCATGATCAAGAGATCACGTGGTCGACCACGTCGTCGTCACCTTGTTTGCTCAATGATCCGGAGACATACGTGCAACATGGCCTACCCAATCCCATTTTAGTTGCGCCGTTTTCCGAAGTTATCAGGCTATACGACTCATCAATAATTTCCTTATGTATTGCCCAGATGCTGACGTATTCTTCGATCCAGTAACAAAGTTACTACGAGTTTTCGAAATGTAGGTATGAATAATATATTGTGTATTGTTGTTATATTTTTTTTGTTTTTTTTTTATATTGTATTATTTTTGTTGTAAATGTTTGTATTTAATTTTGATCAATAAGTGCGCCTTGGCTATAGCTGTAAGCATTATTGTATCTATAATAATAATAACCCCTTTTAATATTATAAATAGATTGCATTAGCTGTATTTCTTCCTGAAATGTCGTAGCAGTCAACGATTTAGATTTATTCAGGCTACGAGCTACCGACTTGTAGCTGAAGCCGCATATTGCCATTCTTAACTCCTCATAATACTAAATGTGGCCGAAGAGTCCTTGTCATCCTAAGGTTCCGTCGACCCCTTTTGAGGATTAAGGACATGAGAGAATCTATTTACACCTATAGTCGGTTTTTTAAGATCGTAGCCACTGAAGCAAACTATCCACACTGAGTTTATATTATACTAGCTGTCCCGGCAAACGTTGTTTTACCAAAATACCTTATAGCCTTTATGTTATTTAAGTTTATAAGCTACAATATTGCCAAGTTTCATCAAAATCCGTCCAGTACTTTCTGCGTGAAAGAGTAACAAACATCCATCCACACATACAAACTTTCACGTTTATAATATTAGTAGGATTATACATATAATACCTCTATATGCCGTGTGGTGACGGCGAATAGAATATATATGACACCACCAAACATTTCCTGTTGTGGGGGTCATAGAACGAGCGACCAAGGGAACTCTCCAGAAGACGGACAGCAGCGCTCTCTGTGAGTTAAACTACAACAATCACTGCGGTCGCCAACCTGCTTTATTAGCCCGGCGATTATCAGAATTTCCCCCTCAAATAATCATGGAAGTTATTGCGGGAGGCCCTCGTCCAGCAGTGGACGTCATGTGGCTGATGAAATAGTATAATTCAAAAGTGTGAATGAACTTTGGTATAGGTAATCGAAAAAAACTATTATCATTAAAAACTCATTCTCACCTGTAGGTATATAAAAAATCGGCCAGCTACTAAAAAAAAACTTAAATATCAATTAAGAAAGTTATTGATAATGAGGTATTGCGATACGATAGATATGTTAATGGCCAGTAAAAATTCACTGCCTAGATACTTCCATAACAACTAAGAAAAGGCCTATCTATAGCACACTGTACCTTAATACGAACGAACGATATAAACTGTGTTTTTTTTCTATCCGTGACTACCATTATTTCTACCAGCTCGCAGAACCCTACCTAAGAGTTATTTTTCCATGCCCCTCGCAAGAACCAACACATTCAAACAATCAGCTGGTTATAGAATGTTATCTTCTTACAACGATTGGCATAGGCTAATGGATCTCGATGTATTTGCCGATAGCCTGCAAAGTTACAAGCGCAAAATTGGGAAATATAATAACTTGATTGTTTAATTAGGTCATTGTACCACGTGTCCATATAATTTTACTTCTATAATAATACAATACCTATGTGATAAGCCTTCTTATTATAATCATTAGAAAACTATTTTTATATTTTTGGTAGTACTTACTACAGCTAAGTGTGTAAACTTAACCGTAAAATTTAATTGTTACTAGTTATAATTATAACAAAAATGCTGCGCACAACTGTAATTGATGTAAGCGCTAGAAATATCTAAACTAATCAAAACCGATACAAATGTTATGTGCTTATATTGTTGTTGTGCCTTGTTCTAAATAAATAAATAAATACCAGTATTACTACAGATAGTTTTTTTTTATCTTCGTGGTACTACTGCTTCCCAGATGGTCACATAATAAGGAAATCAGCGTTTGGTCATGAAAACCCAGTATATCGAGGTGACCTACCCTTTACCTGGCAGAGGGAATATAAATCCTACTTAATTTTGGACATTAGTCCTTTGTAATATAGTCTAAAATCAAATAAACCTGTCTGTTAAAGGGTTAAAAATCGTATGGGCGGGCGACTAGTACATTGTGGGTGAAGTCTTTTTTCTTAAAAATTTGAATTAGAATTAAATAGTGCCAACCGCCAGAATGTGGAATGACTTGCCGGAGTCTGTGTTTCCTGAGCAGTACAGTCTGAAGGTCTTCAAGTCGCAGGTGAATAGGTACCTAATGAACAAGTGTGCTCCATCGTAGACCACATAGTTGCTTAACATCAGGCGGGATGGTGGTCAAACGCTTGTTCATAGTGATAAAAAAAATGTGCACATCGTTAGCCACTATGATTCCAGAGCGATGAAATTACGAGAGTGTGGCAGAGTTGGCCCTCTGCTCGGTCGCAGCTGAAACGAACAGGAAGAAACGGCTGTATATCACTGTTTTGATGCATGACCGTGCCGACTCCCATCAACCTGGCTCAAGTTAGGCTGTCGAATATATTTGTAACTCCATAGCATAGCAGTGGCGTGCACACCATAAAGGCAAAAAGACACTGTCTACCTTAGTGTTTTGGTTATCCGACCTAATAATAGAGTTATTGCTAGATCCTTTATTGTTGTACTCACGACATAGGCTAACGAAGGCCCTGTGTTTTGTGGGTGAGTAGATAGGTAGGTGACTGTTTTTCGTAAAAACAAGTTACCTATACATGTGTCAATCCTTGGGGATTACTGCCTACCTTGTCGTAAAAACCAGTGCACGCCACTGAGGCATAGTGTAACTGAAAAAAAAATAGTGTAAATAGATTACATTTTGTTGATAGAGGCGCTGTGACTTACCTTTTCCAGTCACACAAATATTAGGGATATTTAAACAATTACCTACAATAGGTTTCTGAACCCGAAGATTGTTCTGCCCTCGGCGCGGATACGACCGCCTTTAAGGGGCTCGAAAAGGAGGCTGTGGAACCTACCTATAAAGAATAAGCGGAGTATCCACCTTGTTTTGATCCCTTGTGAATTATTTTAAGCAAAGACATTAAAAATATAAACAAAACTCAAGAAAGTCACTCAGATAACACACAACTGAACCTGAACTGGGAACTCTCCAGAGGCTTTTCTTTAGTAGCGGCGCTCTCTGTGAGTTAAACCACAAAACCATTGCGAGCGCCAACACGCCTGCTAATCGTGGTGATTATTGGCATTACCCCTCCAAATGATCATGGAAATCATTAGGGGAGACCCTCGTCCAGCTGTTGATGTCATGTGACTGATGATGATGATAACACACAATTTTCTCTAAGGAACCTTAAATTTTCCTTATAACACAATATTTTTTTATGAAGAGTTTTTTTTGTTTTAGAGGGTTCCTTGAGGTAACTCCTCTGATTTTGGGCTCAATAACTTTCTCGATTTTTGTAACTATGTCTTATTTAACTTCGCATGTAGGTCATACGTTCAATAAATTTCATTGCAAGTGGATAATATACAAATAGAACACTAAGACACACCCTGCAAGCACTTCACTTTCAGTCGACGTTGGGAATCGAACGCGCGTTCCTCCGGAAAAGAGGCAGACACACTGTTGACTACAAATAAATAAATATTTCACAACAACACCCACATTGCCTTCATCCCATGTTAAGTGGCTAAAGCACTTGTGTTATGGAAATTAGACAACGAGATATATTTACTTGTATATATATTTTTTTTTCATTTAAATACATACTTAAATGAATAAAACACCCACGTCCAACAAAAACTTAAAAGCTTATCACCTAAGCACCTGTCAGCGGTGGGAATCGAACCCACGACCCTACGGAGCAGAGTGAGACATGCTGACCACTACACCAACGGGCCCGTCGACTATAGACAGACGATTTGACACATCGATGAAACGTGTGCATTGAAAAGAGGCAAAAGCAAGTAGACGCGCTTTTCTCTGGAGACGTATGCAGAGAATGGCCCGTACGCCGAGAGGCAGGTAGGGCTTGGGTGGTGTTGGGTTTCTCCCTGATAATAGATCGATCTTTCACTGCGAAATAATGGTTCCGGATTTTCAGCGACAGAGGTGTAATTTCATATAGTACGAATGAAGTCAACGAAGTAAACTTATAAAATGAATGTAAAAATCACCCAGATTGTATATTTTTCGAAAAATGTATTATCCGTATATGATACAAAGTGTGAAATCATTCATCGAATTAGTAAACAGACTGTAGACCAACGGGCGCGTCATTTCATATTGATTATGCAAGAGATATTAACTTATGACTTAGTGGGTTAGGTTAAATAGATAAGAAAATACATCTTAACCGGTACCAATAAAAACATCTTTATACCGAGAACCTACTGTACTGTCGTCATTTTATGATGTCATTTTCATTGGAAAATATGCTAGTTACTAGACTAATCCGAACTAATAAAGCACACATTCCCATGAAAATGAATCTAATGTTACGCTCTTTCTTCGTATGACGGCTGTATAGGTATTTGGATTGGCTCACTTTTAGACGTTCGGAAAAAAGAGAAGTTCAGTAGGTAAATTAAGAAAACACAAGACAGAATTTTGGATAAATCGGATTAATTAAGCATAAGAGCATAACACCACTATCAAGACATAATCGCCTCCCGCTGTCTGTCCCTTTCTATACTTACTACGTAAAATGTTGATGTGGTTTCCTTTAGTAGATAGAGTTATTCTAGAGGAAAGGCAATATAATACTTGCACACAATAGCAAATAAAGCCTGTTGATAATATTTATATTGGCAAAACAACGTTTTAAAAAAAATCAGCCAAATTTAGTTTTATAATTGATTCGATTTAATAAAACTGCCCGATTGCCTTCACCTGTCAGCTGAACGGCAGACATGTGTAAAAAATAGGGGTTATGATCCGAAACAATACAATTTTGTAGATGATTAAAAAATCACATTATTCTGCGTGTTAAAGGACCCCGAACAATGGTCTTAGAAACGTTGAATACGAACTTATATTTTCCATCCCTATACAAATAGCCATCTCAGGAGCCAAAAAAGAATTCTATTTTGTATTAAGATGAAAATTATTTTTCCATTTTCTCGCTTTGTCGCTATAGTAAAAGTTGTTCAAATTAACAAGAACAACGTTTCTAAGACAATGGTCTTTTTACATTCGGTAGATACATACTTAATGAGTAGTTAAATAATTATGACACACAATTACTGTTTTCTTTTTAACTTTACATTATTTGAAAACGTTGAGATAAATCCCCATAAAGCTTCACCAAAAGCCGCTACTCCACTAACTAGTTTGACCAACAGCAACAATTTTCAGTTGAACTATTACCCAATAGATCATACTATGCGGCAAAGGTCATGCACATAATATTCCTCAACGCATAACGTCACAGTTCACTCGTCCCCGGACCATCAATGGATTACTTACATTGACATGTGATACCGACTGACCAGCGAAGCCATCTCATTAGCACTCGGTCATTGGAGTCCAGAGCACGCTAGGAAAAGCGTTTGACAGTTGTGTTTTTTTTTTAAAAGAACGTAGTTTTTTTTTGCTTCGATTGTTTGTTTATGTTTGAAGTTCACTTTAGCCGTGAGTGATTTGGTGCAGTGTGTTTGTACTGTCTGATAGACAAGTGAGTACCTACCAAATTATTCAGTTTCTACTGTAAGGCCTCTAAGTTTTATTTTATTTTTTGTTGTCTGATAAAAAAGTTTGGTGCAAACGAGTTTTGTTTGGTGGATAATTACTTCACAATACTAGTATAAACAAATTACCTAAAACAATCCAAAATAGGAAGAAATGAAGGAACTAGTAACTAGGAGCTAGGAACTAGGACTAAGGAACTAGTAACTTTAATTTCACTAGTGGCTAGAATTCACATTGTTTTTATTCACCCTTCACGCGCTCTTTGATCGAATGATCGAAGAATTTGAAAAGATACTTTGTCAGACGTAGTTAGAAGTATCAGTCAGTTTTGATGTCAATTTCTGTTTAATTCATCATTAACACTTTCCTAATGAACATGTGTGCTCCATCATAGACCACATCGCATCAGGCAGGATGGTGATCAAATGCTTGTTCATTTACCAAAAAACACTTAACTTTAACACGACAAAAGTCTTATTCGTTTATTATTAATACGTCGCATATGTACCTATGTGCTCCCGAAAGAAAAAAAAACACTTCACACCTTCTAGCCTAGTGTCCATACCAACGAATTTCAACCTAATTCAACCAAATTTTCTTGGAAGGCCTTAATAATAATTAGAATTGAACAATAAAATAATCATTAGTTACATGTACGTACAAACTATTACCTGCCTTCTTATTCGTGTGAAATGTCTAATTGCTTTAAAAAATGTAAGACGTCTCATCTTAATGATATCCATAGAAGTTGAACTATTTATAATGGCAAATTCGATTATAAGTGAAATTGATTCTTTAATTGTTTTGCATTAATTGCAATTAAATTAATCTGGTTTAGGAGGTAAAAAACTTAATATAATTGTGCATGTCACTTGCGTATCTTTCAGTATTAATTTCAAAACGGTCGCGGTAACAAGTGTACTGTTAATAATTTTCATTTTATCGTCCGTCAAAGGGTTAAGAAGCAAATATAAGGGACATTCACGTAAGTTCATAAGACTCTTTAGTTTGTGCAAATTGTTCGTAAGGATCTCCTTAGATTAGTCCCACTTTTGTTGAAAAAGATACACTTCACGCACTCCACATGTAAGTTTTACCACATTTTCATAGTAACGATGTACCATCAGCGAATTACTAGTTAATTCTATTAAATAACTTCTAGAAAATTTCTACATTTAACATCCCAAGTTAGTCGGTATTTGAACTATTGGTATACATATAATAAGACCCCTTCAATTATTATTTTTCGAAAACGTTCAGTTTCGAAATGCTATGCCCTGATTGGTTTTACGTCACTAACACGATTTTCTTATTACTCTAATCCCACATCATAGTAATTCTTTACATCTTGAGGAACTGCATCTTGCATTTTGTCCATCTGTCTAATCTATATATACTACCTATAAACCGTGCAATTTGGGTATTCAAACATGTTCTTTTTAGTGGTATGCATTTGCAGCAATCCCCGTTATATTATTGTACTTCTTGCGAATCCAAGCTTTCAAATATTTAACGATTTGGTGTTTACTTACCGTAATAGCCCCAAAAACATGCCACTAAGTAGCAAGTTTATCAGTACCTTTTCAATAGTCGGAAGCTCGATGCAGAATAGTACCCAGACCTACCATAAAATATTTAAAATAGCAGTGCATCTGCAGATATTTTACACAGTCCCTGCTAATGCTATCGTCAGCCATAATACCACCTAAAGTTATTAATAAATAACATTTGACGGTCAAAAACAGCTCCACGTACCTACCACATAAATTACACTGATAGACAAAAAAACTGCCAACAAATTAATAGCAATATTTCAACAAGGAAAATGCCAAGTAACTGAACCACCTAAGAACTACGACTCGATCATTTCTCGACCTACTTTCAATGTTAAATAGCTGAATAGATAATATATTTCCTATTGCGCCTAGGTATTCATTCAGTGTATATCGTGATGATGCAGTGATCTGTCGCGGGTGAAGTGCTGAAAGGAACATTCTCGGGGAAAATGGAGGGCGTCGCGAGCTCACAGGACAAAGGTGCGGCATCGAAGCCTCCGAGCCGGAGGAGGGCTGTACTCTCTCAGGTATGTTGGTAATGTACTTAAATAAATATTTTACAACAACACACACATTGCCTTCATCCCATGTTAAGTAGCTAAAGCACTTGTGTTATGGAAATCAGACAACGAAATATACTTACTTAAATACCGTAATTATAACACTTCATCGTCATCACCAGTCTGGATTTGTTCATTTCTGGGCATAGAAATTATGATATTATATACCATTGTCATTTGATTTCGGTTTCTTGCATCGAGTTCCTGGCAGTAATTTATCGCAAAATCAGTCCACCTTACCTTAGGGCGTCCTATACTCCATTTGCAGGTATGTTCCCAGTTTGTCACACCCCCTCTTGTAACACTGGTACACACTGGGAAGGACTTTTGAAATATTTTCCCAGTTTGTAACAGTGTTATAAGAGGGGGTGTGGAAATCTGGCAACACACGCTTTAGCCGAAACGCGATCTCTACTCAAGAACTCGTTTACCCCAAGGGTCATACTTTTTACGGTTAACATGGCCGGCCTATTTCAAAAATTAATCTTGCTAACCCGATGAGCAAATGTAAGACTTAGGACACTCAATTTAAGAAAAAGTTTTAATTGACGTCTCGTCGGCAGGGGGTATGTGTGCCTGTAAAATTATTGCTCCAATAACGTCACATCTATTACGTCACAATTATGGTTTAGTCAGAGGTATCAACATTAACTAACTAGCCGCGTAGTGACGGCGACTAGAATACGTGTGTCACCACCACAGCCCAACTTTTCCCGTCGTGAGGGTCGTAACAGGCGACCGAGAGCATTCCAGAGGACGGGCAGGAGCACTCTCTGTGAGTTAAACCACAACACCACTGCGATCGCCAACTCGCCTGCCAAGCGGGGCGATTATTGACATTTCCCCCCAAATTATCATAGCAATCATTGACGGAGGCCTTGGTCCAGCAGTGGATGTCATGAGGCTGATGGTGATCAACATTAACTGAACTACTTATATTAGGGGATATTAATGCAATGTGTATTATCTGCAGTGACGTTGCGTATATCTATCTATCTATACCATTATTATAAAGGAAAAGCTTTGATTTTTTGTTTGTTTGTTTGAATTGAATAGGCTCCGAAACTACTAGGCAGATTTGAACAATTATTTCACTGTTGGAAAGCTACATTATTCCGGAGTATCATAGGTTATATTTTATCCCCAAATTCCCACGGGAACGAACAAACGCAAGTAATACCGCGCGATTCGGCTAGTCTCAAATAAAGCGAGACCTGTAATGATAAACGGAAAATTTTCTTTGACAGAATTTAGTTCATATTTTTGTAATTAATGTTTCTAAAAACTCTGTAAAGTTCCGTCACACTTCAAATTAAAACATCCCTCTGAGCGATAAGGTATAAATAAATATTCAACAACTAGAGTAATATACTACGTTGGATTCACACTGTATCAAGCACAAGTTCGATCGTGTATGGAATACTGCTCTCATCTTTGGGATGGATCAGCCAAATACCAGCTCGAGGCTCTGGAGGCAATAGAGAGGCGTGCTAGAGGGCTCATAGGTGACAACAGGCTGTTTGATTCTCGGCTACAAAGCCTAGAGCATCGCCGCAAAGTTGCGAGCCTATTTGTCTTCTATCGGGTGCATTTCGGTGAGTGTGCTACGGAGTTGCATAACCTAATACCCCCATCGCGTTTTTACAAAAGGACAACCAGGAGAACGGCAAAACGTCATCCATACCAGGTGGATTTGCCATTTACGCGAACCAAACGGTTTGCGTCCACTTTCATAGTGCGAAACGCCAGGATGTGGAACGACTTGCCGGAGTCTGTGTTTCCTGCGCAGTATAGTTTGAAGGTCTTCAAGTCGCGGGGGAATAAGTACCTACTGAACAAGTGTGCTCCATCGTAGACCACATCGCTGCTTAACATCAGGCAGGATGTGGTCAAAACGCTTGTTTCCATAGGTGATTAAAAAAAAAAAAAAAAAAAAAAAAAAAAAAAAAAAAAAAAAAAAAAAAGATTCAAAAGCTGTCAGAAAAATATGGACAAAATTATTAAATGGGTTACAGTCGCTCTTAAATAAATATTGTAAAGCTGAAGACGCCCCACGATTTCATTCGCTTTTTTTTCAGAGTTTTAAGAGTCAATTGTTTTTTAGTTTACAACTATTTTAAATACAGCTTCATCAGCAGTCACCCGAAATTGTTAAGCTTTTCCTAAGTTAAATGCTTTTTAAATCATTTGATTTTCTCTCGATTTCGTTTCTATTTCAATTCAAACAAACAACCCAATCTTTGCTCTTATAATATTAGTATAAACAATAAATATTCCTATTTAAATTATGCATACAATAACAATAATGAACGCTAAGTAAACATGCATTCTTATCAATTACCTACCATTAAAGCCAAGCCACCGGCTTTTATCATAGTAAACACCGCTTTACTATCATAAACATAAAACACAAACAAACACTTGGAAGTAATTATCACCCGTTTATAAACTCAATTCAGGTCTAGAATCGTAAATGTTTAAATGCACTTTCTAACGTATTAAGGACATCTAACTTATGTCATCTAACTACTTAAGGTCAAGATGCAAGAATGGTCCCTTGTTCAGTCTAATCATACATTTAGTTCTACATCTTGACGAACCCTTCCCCTTCAAAATACTAAGGCAACATCCTACATGGCCTCAAAGATAAAACACCTAGACATACACAACCCATTTTATGTCTCAACACATCATGGACATAATATTTTGGGGGAAATGACAATATTCCATTATGCATTAGAACAACAACTAAGTTTTGTTTTTTCTAACCTATCCCGCTTTGGGATTAAAGGGCGTGAAGTGTATTTATTTTTTATTCAACAGCTAAGTAACTTAATAACATTTTGTATAAACAAAAAGTTTCTATAAAAAAATACAGTAAAACAATTTGGCTCATTAGTTGAAATTAAGCTACTAGTCCTACTACTGAATCTGTTCAGTGGTTTTTGCGTGAGAGAGCAACAAACATCCATAGACAATTTCGCGTTTATAATATTTTATTAGTAGGATGTATTCTGACTACTATTCCATAAAGATCTTTAACCCTACCTCTACCACGACAACTTTAGTTTTAAAATTCCTTGTCAATTATTAATTGATGCGGCATGCTGATTGATTGATAATGAATTACCGCCACATAATTGATTCGGATTGTCTATCAACCTACTTATTGAAGTAGATTATGAAATTCAGGTCAAACCAATATTAATCCACCAAATAATCATTAGCGCGCAAAGCTCCCGAAAAGGTACCTTTAAAAGTTGATTGAAGCGGTACAAAGAATTTATAAACAATACCTTTTACAGCTTTTAATCTCAAAGCGGGGTAGGCAGATGCCCTTGCTAAGCAAATGCCCAAGGTTCACCAACGGTATATAACCCAACGTGACAGGGGAGGGAGCCCATTGCCGTAAAGTATTGCCACAAAGTATCTCTAAAAATTGGCTCTAAATACTATAGCTCTAAAAATAATTTAATTTATTTAAATCAAATCTAATCTTCTGGATTGGTCTCCTACCTAATTCCCCATGCCTGTATCAATGACTTATCACCACATTTTGAATAAATTATGAATGAATTCAGTTTTTGTAAAATATATTCTTGATTGCAATCTTCTAAAATGTACTTGATCCCTAGACACTTTTGATGTGTGTAGTATCAACCAGTTTTATAAAGTTCACTCACCGAGTCAACTTTTTAAATTAATCTTAAAAATAATTACTGCTTCTGTCGACCGCCAATGTCATAGTGTACAGTCAACAAAAAAAGTGGCTTATTAATTTACATAAACACTTCTTATGAATCTAAAATTACTTATCTTAGAGCTTTCAGTATTCAGTATTTATTGCGTCAATCTTACATCTAAAAACAAACCCTGTTAGAGTGTGGCAACAACCAAATTATAAAATTAAATGTTTACATAACAGGGAACAATAAATATTTCAGTAGCATAAAATAATCGTTATTATTTATACCCCTATTTCCTCATATGACAGGACAAAATACACTTTTCTGTCTAATACTAACCAAAATCTATCTATCTACAATAATGCAATTTTACAGAAAACGAAAAAATGTTTAAAAATAATATTTTTTGTGTTTGATATTTAGCAATATAATAACACTTGGAGCACTATTGTTCAAATAAAATGTGTTGTCAGGTAAAATTTTATTCAAAATCATAGAATTATTTTTTCTAACGAATTTACTGACTTGGGTGTTTTACCATTAAATGCAAAGTTTTATTTTATATATAATTCCAGTGCCAAATTTCAACAAAATATATCCAGCCGTTTTGACGCGATTTGCGTCACAAACAGACAGACAGATATTTTTTATAAAAATATGAAATTTGCCTTCTGTAATGGCAACTTGATATATTCCACTGGTTTTCTCGTGAAAAGAATCAATGTACAGTTTTGGACCCTGAACAGTTTTACTATTGTATAGATTTTTGCCATCAAAATTATTCATGATCGATATGTTAAGTTAATTTAAGTTTAGGTGGGTAACTGTTGGTGGTCCTAAAAAATAAAATAAAATAATTATATTCTTTGAAATTAAACCTTATGGTGGTAAACCATTTTCTTGGCTGACCGTTAGTGGGTACGTAATTCTTAACAGTCTATGTCTGTGTACTTTTATTATAATTATTAAATGATAATATTAAATATAGCATTACAATTAGCAATAACTTGGGGTCAATGTTAACTGACAAGGCTGGGTCGATAACTGATAAATCAATAGTGCAATGCATTCACAGTACTTTTCAAAATATTCCTCTCTGAAGTGAATCATATTAATGTTATTGATTAAAAATTTTCCCTTTCGTCTAAGCAAGCACTTCACCAAGAAGAACGGCTTGGTGTTTAGCAGCGAGGTGGTGCACTTGATTCATCATCATCAGCCCATACTTGTCCACTGTTATGTCCAGCACTTGATTAATAGGTACTAATTCACCCTTGACTTGAAAACGTCCAGACTATAATGCGCAGGATAGACTCCGGTAGAACATTCCACATTCTGGCGGTTCGCACTATAATTTTTTTTTTTTTTTATACCACAAGGGTGGCAAACAAGCATGCGGCCCGCTTGATGGTAGGCAGTTACCGCAGCCTATGGACGTTTACAATACCGGGGCATCGTTCGCGCGTTGCCGACCCTGTAAAAACCATTCATTCCTCTTTTGAAGAACCCCATACTGTAGTCCTTGTCGACGCAAAGCAATATAAAGCCTGTTATGGTTGACGTTGCGCCGTATGCCTGGTTGTTTGATGGTAAATGTACAATGAGGGTATTAGATTATGCAACTGCGCAACGCTCTTTAAAATGCACCCAGTAGATGACAGAATATAGGCTCGCAAACTCGCAACAACGCTTTAGAATTATTGTTTCCAATCAATGCATAGTTTAAAAAGTCGCTTCCCGCTGTCTGTACCTATCTATGCTGATATCTTTGAAAGTACACGATCTTGATTAAGTTGCCTTTTTTAATGCATCGAGAGGAAGGTTTTTGTGTATAATACAGGCATGTAGATTGTGGAGAAACACCGATAATTTTAAAAAATAATTCAGTACTAGCGGTTAGTTAAAAATAAAATAAAAACAATAGTCACGTTCTTCTTCGTTTAGAAAATGTCCACTTGATTTTGAAGGAACCTGTTTACCGCATAGTAAATAAGACTATAAAATTGTTCTCAAATCTTGTTTCCGAGATGATACTGCTGTCATTGCCTTGAATCTGCTACTTTATACAAATAAGTCTCATTAAAATAATAATTAATAGGCTAATGGGAACATTTGTAAACAATGATAACATTTTTTTCTTAATGACTTCTACCTCTAGGACAACGGTCGCGGATTCCGTTCTCGCCTTCCGATATAACCATTTTTGCGATGAACTGAATTTATTGTGTGAATTTATTTTTTTGTGTTTGTACATACGTACACCTCACGTCTGTCTCCCAGAGGGGTATGCAAAGATTACATATCTCCATTCGTCACGGTCCCGACATACCCCTTTCGCTTTATCTACCTTCATACATCTTTTCATAAATGATCTCCGGTTTCGAGTACTTTACACGCCATCTTCCGCCAGAACATCACTGATCTGGTTGACGTATTCCTTCTGGGGCGACCTCTACTCACCCGGCCCCTTAAATCACCCGTACAAATCTCAAAAACTCTTACTACTTGGACCTATTTATCTACGTTATACAGAATGTAAAAGGACCTCGAGCAATGGTCTTGGAAACGTTGTTGGGCTCGTCAATATGAACAAATGTTACAACGTGTGGAAGTAAAAAAAATCAATCTCCATACCGAGCTCAACAATTGAGCCCATTGCTCGGGATCTTTTTACACGCAGTGTATGAAAGTAAATAAATAGGACTGACCAGGCTATAGCGTAGTGTAGTCAGTCGTAGTAGTGGTCGGGAACTTGGATTGCGATGTGGAGCTTGTGGCTCTTGACGAGTACTGGGTAGGTCTCTTTTTCAGGGCCTTTAAACACAGATATAAGTAATTGTCAATTGCAATACCCTAACAGGATTCATTTTTGTTACCCTTATTGTATGACGTACCTACAACATGAGAGCAATAAACGAATATGAATATGAACACTAATCAAAACTCACACAGAACATCCGAATACCAGAAGATGAGTGAATACTGTAACAGCAACTCCCACCCCCTATCACATTACTTAGGCGTGAATTACACTGAAAAGGCGTAATAAAGGCGCGGCACAGGCATCTTGCCGCTTCAAAATTTTTCAATATACCTATAATGTATGAAACTATACGCGCCTGTGACGCGCCATAGTATAATACACAAAATGCCGCTTATCTACATTTTCGACTGACTATAAAAAGGAGGAGGTACTCAATTCGACAAGTATATTTTTGTGTGTCACTACCCCAGCCCAACATTTCCCGTCATGGGGGTCGTAAGAGGCGACCGAGGAAGCTCTCCAGAAGACGGGCAGCAGCGCTCTCTGTGAGTTAACCCACAACACCACTGCGATCGCCAACCCGCCTGCCAAGCGTGGCGATTACTGGCATTTCACCCCAAATGACGGATCTCATTGGGGGAGGCCCTCGTCCAGCAGTGGACGTTATGTGGCTGATGATGATTATGATTTTTTGTATTGAAAAGTTTTGAAGAGGTAAGATGCCTCCGCTGCGCCTTCACCTTAGGCCTTTTCAGTGTAATTCATGCCTTAAATACACTTATTGAACCGTTTGGTATATCGGCTATCAGTTTAGGGTCAGAAGATCGTTTGTTTAATTTTCCCAGAATATTATCTTATATTTCGGATGAAGCCCGGATACATGTCAGACACTGTAGACGGTACTATTGCTTTGCGATAAGTACATTGTTTGGGCTAATAACATGCATGTACCTACGTATTATATGTACAGCTAGCTAATTTTTGTGTATTGGTTTCATGAAGGTGTCGTATTTTCACTAGCAAAGCAGGCCACGTTTCCGCTGAAGCCGTAGAAAAAGGCACAACTTTTGCTAAATAGCTGACATTGTAAAAATATTTATTTTGACAAACTGAACGTACCTAATACGTACTCGTACATACAAGCACTTTCGGTTTATTTTAAAATGGCTGTGTTATATCTAATATATAAAATTCTCGTGTCACAGTTTTCGTTGCCATACTCCTCCGAAACGGCTTTACCGATTTTCACCAAATTTTATATGCGTATTCAGTAGGTCTGAGAATGGGCTACTATCTATTTTTCATGCATCTACCAGTTGTATTTCTCCCAATACACGTGGTACAAAGGCAACTTATTATGGCAAAACGAATGTTTGCCGGGACAGCTAGTTGTTATATAAATATTTTAACGGATAAACTGTCAAAGTCTATGAAAATATCGATAACGAGAATCGATAGCGTTATCAGATTTTGCTTTTCATGTCATGGGACCACCCTTGTCCCCTTTTCCAAAAAAATCGATCCATAATCCATTCATCCATCCTACTGAACAAGTGTGCTCCATCGTAGACCACATCGCTGCTTAACATCAGGCGGGATGGTGGTCAAACGCTTGTTCATAGTGATTAAAAAAATAAATAATAATAAGGTTGTAAAATCCCTGAAAAAAAGTCATCGATTTGCGGCGCCTTTCATTAGTTTGCTTTCCTAGCGCACACTTTTTAGCTGAAAAGCATTATAATGCACGATTGTTATTTCAATTCGATCGTTAAGTCGCGCTGCAATAACTCGAATCGTAGAGCGCTAAACTTAAGGGCTCGTGTAGCGTGGCTCAGACGCACGCACGAGACTATAAAGTTCCATACGATACGTTGAATCGAGTCACACTATGCACGAACCCTTAAACGAGAATACCCGAACGACTGAAAGCTACTCCATCAACAACCGCACTGAAGACTAAAAGTATACATGTAAATAAATGTAGATATATTTTATACTGCAAAAACATATGGCATGGTTTTCTTCCCCTTAACATGTTGAATAATAAAATGATAACTGCTAATTTACATAAGCGATTAGTATTATAACAATAGCCTTAACATCACTAAAAGTAGCAAATAGAATCAGTCTGAATTATCATACGTACTCACTTATGAATAATATTGAACCAATGAACTAGGCAGGTGCATTCTTTACGCCTGTCTTCCATAGGGGTAGGCAGCGACTACAGGTGTCCATTTTTGCAGTGCTTTCGCCTCATTCATACATGCTCACCTGTTAAGCGTACCTTTCACGTCTCCCTTTCCTTAAGGACGTCATTGATCCCTTCTCGATTGCCACTGAGACTCAAAATCATCATGGCCAAAATCACCTACCAGCTGCTATATTGAGTGTAAAAATACCCTGAGCAATGGTATTAAAAACTTGGTTGGGCTCTACAACTTTTCTAAATATCGCTTGAGGTCTTCTTACACAGTGGTGCGAAAGGAATGATTTGACAATAGGCTACGCTAATACCGTTACTTTGGCAGATCAAACGTTTATACTGTCAGCTAGTAACACAATGAACCTTTATTCCAGGTATCAGCATGCATAGCCCTGGACTTGTTGCTGATAGACCTGGGCATGTCGATCAGCTTCGTGACGATGGTGGTGCCCGAGGTGCTCGGAGCGAGGCAGGGTCTGGCCCTCAATGAGCAACAAGCCTCCTGGTTTGGTATGTTATTTCAATACACACGCTTTCTTGTATCTATTAGGCTCGTCTATTGCAAGTTACACATACTGGCACATAAGTACTGTTTTAACAGCGTATTCCCCATGGCACTACTCGATGGAACAACTAGCTATAATATAGGTTAATGCTAATTTTAGTTTTCAATCTGAAATATATTACAACATTTTAATTTGTTAAGCTGGCTCGGTTGGTTAAAATCAAAACCTAGTAAGTCAGTTTTACAAGAAATTTGATGTAAAAAAAAACCATTTGTGCCATAAAGCATTATTTGGGAGGCGTTCTAGAGAGTCATACGCCCTGACGTCTAACACCGGTCTGTGCTCCGGATATCAATATTACGTTACATTACGGGATGACTCGACGTTGGTTTTATTAATTTTCTACGCAACCAACGTTACGATTTGTCAAAATTTGTATGAAAGAAACGAACCGCAAGGTACGTTATGGAAACTAGACATAAATAAATAAATATATATATTTATTTGTGTTTTTTATAAATAAAATATATAAATATTTTATAACAACACACACACTGCCTTCATCCCATGTTAAGTAGCTACAGCACTTGTGTTATGGAATTCAGACAACGAAATATACTTAAATACGTTTTTTTTTCTTTAAATACATACTTATATAAATAAAACACCCAGACACAGCCGACAAGTACTTAAAAGCTCATCACCTAAATACCTGTCAGCGGTGGGAATCGAACCCACGACCTTATGGAATGAAGGCAGATATGCTGACCACTACACCAACGGGCCCGTCATAGACATAAGTACAAGTTCGTCCTCTTAGTTTGTCTATCGATAGTTTGACCTCTAAAACATCTATATTATCAGTGGTTTTATCGATAGTGTTGAAATTAAGCAACACCATCGATATTCCTGTATTTCAATGTCGATTGTACTAAGATAAGGTATATCTTGAAGAATTATGTCGAGAGATGCAAAGGTTCAGTCAAGGACATCCCGAGTGAAGTACTTAGATAAAGTGTCCAATTCTTTAAAAAATAACCCAACATTTTAACAAAAAGCCAGAGGTTTTACGCTCTTGTATGCCAAGAAAGTAGTTTTCTTGACACTTCCTGTGTCACTAAAACATAAATAAGGTACAGTTGTTATATTGTGGCAAGTGAACAATGAACCTTAATGTCAGAGACGTGCTGAGTTTCTGCCTTTTAAGCGGTAGACCAGATACTGAACGACTTCAAAAGAGAAGGAGATTTGTCCTAGCTGACCCAGCATACAATATTTTGCCATTAGTTACAATATTTTTCTCCAATTAAAAAATAACCTATATATCCTTTCTCAGGCTCTGAACTATCTGCATACCCAATTTCATTTAAATCGATCCACTAGTTTTGCCTTGAAATCGAGACATAGTTACTTTCACATTTATATTATTAGTGTAGATTAGGCTAATTGGACGTAGTTATAAAGAAAGGACTCAATCCACAAAAAGTTACTTCGGAGATATTGGGCTTTAAAGTTGGATGCGCTATTGACCCGCCATATATGTGGATTGAGTCAGGGTACATAAAAAATAGGTTGTAGTGATTTTTTTTTATATGATGGATATGTCTTAGGCAGACATTAGACGATACGTTTTCATCTCAGTTTTATCACAGTCATGATTGTGATTGACGGATTTCCTATCGTCTAATATAGTGAATGATGTTTGAATTAGTATTAATAGTCATTCCATAAATCATGACTGATCGAATTGAATAACGCTCGCATGAGCGCCTAATGTCTGCCTTAACTTAGCGTCCTGGTATAGCTAACTCAATTTCGGGCAAAGTGTGGATTGAGTCCTTTCTGTGTAACTACGTCCAATTGTAGTTGTGTAGTTTGTCTATAGAATGATATTTCTAGTTCTACCATCAGTTTATATTTTAATAATGTTGACATACGATGCGACATGAGTTTTATATACTAAAATGTTTCGTATTATTTTTAATACTTATTTTGCATAATATTTTATGGTGATTGTGAAGTCGCCTTGATTGAGGTTTTATCTATCAAAATGACGACGTAGTTTTTAACGGTTGTGATACAGTAAGGAACTCGAAGTAATTAGCGTGAGGTTTAAATAACAAATAAAAAATAACTATTTAGTTATTTATTATACACATATTTATAACGGCGATGGGCTCACCCCCTGTCACGTTGGGTTTAATACGCTTGGTGAACTGTAGGCATTTGCTTAAGCAAGTGCCTCTGCCTATCCGGCATTGGGAATAAAAGGCGTGAAGTGTATTATTTATTTATTATGATTATTAATAAAAAATAAAAAAAAAACCGACTTCAACCATTGCTTCCTACTCGCCTTACGATTTTTTTAAATTTCGCTCGATTTATCTGCTCTAACTCTTTAGTGGACATAACCCGCCCAGCAACGTGATACAACAAAACGTCTATAGCCTTAATTTACTGAGTGTTCACGAATGTGTTTACAGTAAGATTAATTAAGGGTAATAATTCAAACGAAAATGATATTTATGTTTCAAGGTAGCATGGCATACCTATGTCAGCCACTGGGCAGTATATTCTCCGGGCCGTTACTCGACACGTTCGGGCGGCAGAAAGCACTGTTCCTGGTGCAGATTCCCCACCTAGTGGCTTGGATACTCATGTACTACTGCTGGAACGTACCGACCCTTTTCCTTGCCAACGCGCTTCTGGGAATCGGCACTGGAATCATGGAAGCACCTTCCGTCACATATATTGGGGAAATATGGTGAGTGTGGCTTTTATTGCAAGTTGATTTCAAAGTGGTATGAATTAACTTAATAACGGTTAGTATACGTACACATCACGCCTTTTAATTCCAAAGCGGGGTGGCCATAATGCATAATGGAGCTAAGATTGTTAAACAGTTTTTCGAGGAGCTGAGGTTAAAGTAGCGTCCTCCCCCCTTCTCAAACTTCACCTCCCCAACCTCAAACTTACGCACACAATATACCCATCGGACGTCTAGTTGACGAAACGCCTCTTATACTCTACGGGCCTTACTAATAATGGCACAATTGCTATTTCAAAGATACACAAAGCTCAACTTAACTTGTCAGTTGTATGTCAAATACGGAATAACCAGTTCAAGTAGACCTGTAATAACCGTTGTGTAAATGACAACGCGTTTATTGGTAAGGGGGTACATCTACAAGAGCATCGATCCTTTGAGGTACAAAATCAGCAGTACCTACTTAAATAAACCGATTTTGCTAATCTTCTTCCAGCGAGCCCCGGATCCGCGGTGTCCTGACAGTTCTGACGAACGGTTTCACGGCTACCGGAATATTTATAGCGTACCTCCTGGGTACTGTCCTGCCGTGGCGGCAAGCTGCGCTGGTATCGCTAGCCGTGCCGCTCACTAGCATGACTCTCGTACTGTTGGTATGTTCTTTTTAACTATATACTAATTGTTCAACAAGGTAAAACGTAGGCATAAACACCATGCATTTTGGACAGTTATTCTTTTACGTCTCGGAACAGCGCGGCACTTAAAATGTCATTGGCCTTTTACCAAAAACTATAAGATTTAGTGATTCTAATAATTATGCTAGCTTTCTCGCGATATTCTCCATCAAGACAACTATGACCTAGTAATCTAGACAAATTTGTCGAGCTAAAAGTGACTTCACATCCCCAAAGGTTCTGTTCATAGACTACCTATACAGTTTTGTAACACTATTATCTACTTTAATACCCTATGTTTTAAACATAAAATGACAATAATATCAAAAAAGCACCAAAGCTCTCCGTATTGAAAATAAAACAAACTCTAATGATGAGACTTATTTTGCTTCCGAGTACAGGCGGTTTAGTATCAGTAATGCGATACCTTTGCCCCACTGACATTGCTCTAGAAGAAGGCAATAGGATTATCATGTTTCCGTTTCAAGTAGCCATATACAGTTACGACTATTGCACCAACTAAACACTTTCGCGATGAGGAATTGCTACGGCTTCAGTACCTATCTGGGCTGGCAAAATTGGGGCGGCCCACATGCCAAGGGAAAAACGTCTTAATTTGCCATATTTTGACAAAAAAACTATTTACAACCCAGCCATTTTAAAAAGTCTGAAGTGTTATGCTCTAGCAGTCCTTGACAGTATCTAATATTGAAAAGTAAGACTCTAGTTGTTAACTGGTATTATTCAAAGTCCCCACACCACAATGCATAACTTACATTTTTTTATAGCCTGAATAACCAGGAATAACTGCTATATATCAAAATTTGTCAAGTTCAAAATGAAACATTACCAATTTTTAACTTCACTTGAGAACCATTACCAATTTTCAGGTCCCAGAAACGCCAATTTGGCTCCTGTCCAAGGGGCGTCGGGACGCCGCCCTGAAATCCCTCTGCAGGCTTCGAGGATGGGCGCAGCCTGAAGACGTGAAATCAGAGTTCAACGAACTAATCCAATACAACGAGATCCTACAACAGTGCGCTATATGCCTCAGAACTTCGAACAATGTAGAAATACCTTGCGAACATAAATCTGGAAACTTCTTTAGGAACAAACTGCTGAATCTCCGACATGTTCTATTTGTCAAAGAGACTATGAGGCCATTTATGCTAGTCATGGCTTACTTCTTTTTCCACACGATGAGCGGCATCAGCCCTATCAAACCTAACATGGTTAACATGTGCAAAGCTTTGGGCATGGCTTATGACTCGAAGAAATTGGTGGTAAGTGTATTTAACTCTTCTTAACATTTAGGAACAATTGACAAGGTTGGATGATCTTAATGGCTTTGTTTATCTTTGCTCATTTTTCCATGTATATCTCATCTGAAAAGTATCGAACGAAACAAAAGCACAATCATTGTATACAATTCAACTTCAATCTTTTATGGAATTCATTTCGAAACGTATGTGTGGAAAACCACCTTATTAAACCGATAGAGATTTTTTTGTGTCTATATGTCACAAACACAAATCGCATTAAGTCTCTATTTTTTATAGTAGAAACATAATACATGTAAACTTCGTGGTGACCACTAACTACCCTATTTTCAATTATCATTTTCTTTCACTAGGTCGGCGTGGGCATAGTATTCATGATAATGAGCGCGTTATCAGCGCTTTTGGTGAAGCTGATAGGAAAGCGAAAGCTGGTCCTTGGCTCCATGCTGGGTTCCGCCTGCAGCTGTATAGCCCTCAGCGTGTACGCCAGCTGGTACATCCCTGACACGGTCTTCTCGTATGAACCTGATACGTTTACAGCGGAATTATCCTGGACACCTGTGTGGCTGTTCTTCGCACTTGTGTCTTTCTCGTCATTGGGAATACCGTGGATATTTTTGTCGGAGGTGTTTCCTTTTAGGTAAGTATTCAAAATCCTTTTTTTTTATAAAGAAACGCGCGCTGACATATTAAAAGATTAAGAAAATGATTCAGCTTAGATATATAAGGTTTAACTCACAGAGAGCGCTGCTGCCCGTCCTATGGAGAGTACCCTCGGTGGCCTCTTACGACACCCAAGTTTGTTGTTGAAAATGTATTCTATTCGCTTTCTCTACACGGCTAAAATGTAAAGGATCTACTAATTGTTTGACTGTTATGTAAATAACACCTATTTATAATGCCATAAACGAACTTTAAACTAAACTCTAACCCCCTTACCAATAAACGCGCTATTACTTATAGAACGGTTATTATAGGTCTACTTGAACTGGTTATTCCGTATTTTTAAGGCCCTGGCCTTACTAATATTGGCACAATTGCTATTTCGAAGATACACAAAGCTCAACTTAACTTGTCAGTTGTATGTCAAATACGGAATAACCAGTTCAAGTAGACCTGTAATAAGCGTTGTATAATGACAACGCCTTTATTGGTAAGGGGGTAAATTTCCAAAGGGTACGACCTAACCACAGTAATCGTCAAAAGTAAATATATTGACTATCTATTTGACGTATATCAACTTAAACCAGGAGCCTAAGTCTACTTACTACACTCTGGTAGTTGCATCGCTCTGGCATGGTAGCGGCAAACGATGTGCATCCCTGATTTTGTTACTTTCATTTCACCGTCATCCGTAGTAAAACAGAGATGCACATTGTTTACCGCTACTATGCCAGAGCGATGCAATTACCAGAGTGTAACACACTTGGCCCCCAGATTATCCGTATTTTCTCATACAGTTGATCAGCTTTTGATACCTTCACTAGCGCTGTTTATACAAGGACGATAAGGGTACATCTCTGACTTATAGAATATGGTACCTACATTACAACAGTACATTAGGCATTCAATTTGTATATGTTTCCATCTCAGGAGCCGCGGCACCGCGACTGGCCTGGCAGCTGCCTTCGCTTACGGCATCTTCTTCCTCGCTTCAAAGAGCAACTACAACTTGGAAGCCAGCCTCCACATCAGTTATACATTCGCCTTCTACTCCATTATAGGTGCCTTGGGCACAATATATCTGTACTTCTTCCTACCGGAGACTGAAAACAAAACACTTACGGAAATAGAAAAACTATACCAAGGTAATAGTAGGATATTTGCTAATGACTTTTTCATAAATTCCTTCAGACGGCGAAGACCTGTTAGCTCGAGTTCGAATAAACCAATGCTAGATGCTTGAATGATTTTGTCATTGTTGTTTACTCTAAAACTGATAATTGTAAACGTAATTCCTTACCAGTAGGGAAACTAGATGAAATATAGTTCAATTGTGTCGGTACACATCAAACTCGCTTAAGTCAGGTTTAAGCGTTTTTCGGTAAACGCAGTTTTATTTTATTTCGATCATTAACCGCGTGAATTCTGATAAATATTAATATTTTGCTTAAAAAAATACTTCAGGCAGATATTTAATGGGTAAAACATAAGTCACTAGATTAAATATGTAATATTTTCAAGTTTTTAGTACGGAAATGCCCCTAGCTAGGGGCATTTCATATGCATCTATAAAATAAAGGCAACTTTGAAAAACTGCAGCTTGGTACTTAGTTGACTTTGATATTTGCGAATGTGACTTATTGTTATGACTGTACGTATATAGGTACCTAAGTTTTGCATGATTAGAACAAACGACGTGTGATTGGCTGAAAATGACTTATGCTTGTATGATGTTTAGTACGTGACTTCTGTGAATTTGAAAAAAGTGTACGATTGTTGGCTTTTATTTCTATAGGAAGTGGTGGACTTTGACTGGTTTGATCTAGGAGGAAAATAACCGCCATTTTCCCCTAAACTAGAATTATAAGAAAATCTTCAAATGACTGACCACTTGACTTGGCCGAGTTTGATATGTACCGACACAATTATACAGTGATACATTTCCAATGAGGTACAACTAGCGGCTATGTTTACGTTTATGACTAATAGATGGCGTTTTATCGTATCTACCTTTCGTGTCAAACATATGAACGACATCTGTCAAACAAATGCCATTGAAAATTCCACATGGCACCAATTATAGTTTTCGATATGATTCCGTCAGAAAGTAATAAACATACCTACGCATTCCAAAAACTGTAGCATTTATAACTAATATTAGTGGGATATCATTTTATACTTACAATGTAATTGAAATAAAAGTGAAATTCAATGACATTTTTCGACGTCAGAAGCATATTAGTGTCATATTTTTTTTATTGTTTTTTATCACTATGAACAAGCGTTTGATCACCATCCTGCCTGATGTTAAGCAGCGATGTGATTTGTATTTTTACAATGACACACCCGACCTTATTTACATTTATTTTCATACCATAGATCCATAATGTTAGTAAAGTTATGCTTCTGACGTGGAGATTTGCCGAAGCACGAAAGAATGGTTGTTAACTACTTATGCTCTATGCCAGGAAAAAATACCGAATTTTGAAATAACGGAGAATTTTTCGCGGGAAATCTTTGACGTTTTTCTGACAGGTTTTCGGGCGGAGAACTGTCAATACTGTCAAACATTGTTTGGAAAGTTTGACAGTAATGACAGTTCTCCACCCGAAAATCTATTAGTAAAACGTCAAAGAAAATTCCCCTTCGTCTTGTCAGTTGTTTATGTAATATTTACTCAGACCAAATACAACTAGATTTGCAAGCCGCGTACCACCCTCAAGTCTGTCTCTTTCCCACCAAAATCTATGGAAAATTATATACTTCTGGATCCAAACTGTCACTTTTACAACTAATTTGACAGTTTGGATCCAGATTTACCCTGATACGCAGTAAGGGACATAAGATACTGATCTCTTAATCTTTCGCTCTGCAGGGCTAGCACGCTCGTCAAGTAAGACACGACATACAACAAATACGCACTCTGCAGACCTAGCAAAGCGCTCCAAGAAAGACATGACAAGACATGCCAGACACTGCGATTGGTTGATACAAACTTAGTTGCACAATGTGTGATATAGCAGCCAATCACAGCGTATTTGTTCTATGTCTTCTCTTTCTTCACGCGCTTGCTAGGGCTGCAGTGTGCGTATTTGTTTAATGTCGTGTCTTACTTGACTCGCGTGCTAGCCCTGCAGGAGTGAAAGATTAAGAGATCAATATCTTATGTCCCTTACTGCGTATCAGGGTGAATCTGGATGCAAACTGTCAAATTAGTAGTAAAAGTAAAAGATTGGCTGTTATGTCACTGTTCGAGCGACTCCGCTTGTTTCAACAAATCACAGAGCGTTATATGTATTATCAGTTCTTTCTTGAAGCGGCAGCTGCAAGTTTATCATATCGCTGTCTCGTTTTATTCTAAACGTCAGTTTATGATTGCAAGTCTATAGTTGTTTTTGATCTGAAAATATTTAGTACTAGCTTTCCGCCCGCGGCTTCGCCCGCGTGGACTTCTATAATATTTTTGTATTCCCTCGGAAATATCATGTTTTCCGGGATAAAAAGTACTATATTATTTATACCAGACTTCTAACTATATGGCTGTAAAATTTCAAAGCAATCGGTTCTGTAGTTACGGCGCGAAAGCGGAACAAACAAACAAACAATCTCAGTAACATTTATAATATTTGTGAGATATATGTATACAATAAAGTGATAATTCATTCATTCAATCTGAAGTAATCAGTCCATAAGTGTCGCATGGCATGAGCATGGTTTGGCTCTTTCACAGCATAATAAAAAAAATAGTATACTAAACATTTCTTGTGTGTTTAATAGAAAATGTAGGTAAGGTAAATAAATAATTATAATGTTCACATCATTATATTTGATTATGATTTTAGAAAATTCTAGTTTTAGAAATTTCCAGCAATAATATTATAAATAAGGATCTTAAGACTTTATTCACGGATTTAAATAGTTTTAACATTTCACTAAAACATAAACAGTAATAATAAAATACGGGTATTTGAGTAAAATAAACTAAACATTTTTTGTGAATAATTAATTATATTGCATACCTTTTTTAAATACTTTTTCGCCGTGCCAAAACTAGAAATATCTTTTTCCAATACGGTGCATCCTAACATATTTATTCTATTACACGACGTAGTGTGTGATATAGGAGATTATGAATGAATTATTCCGTATTAAAGAGATTCCAGAGTCGAACGATTTGACAGATCGATCTGAAAAATCGTCCGTCAATTTAATAAACAGACTGTACCGTGGTGTATCAGTCGGTAATGTGTTAACCCATTCACGCCCAGAGGAATACTTGATCTTTAATTGATTTTGACTTTTATTACCAAGTAATAGAGTATAAAATAACCTGTCAGTCTCCGAGTACAGTGGTTTCTAATTATCGTCTCTATTTGTGACATGCCTTTAATAATAATAATTAACTTTATTTAGAAAATCAACTACATACAATTAAGTTACCAGAGGTCCCTAAACTAGGCGAAATCTGTATCTTAGGGAACAAATTACAATTAAATTTTGAATTTATACAAAGAAAATCAATAATATATTTAGAGCTGAGCTTTAGGCTCAGAGCAAACACAACTAAACTTGCTAGCCTCGTGTAATGTTAAAAAAAAATATGGAAAATGATGTACTTCTGGATCCAAACTGTCACTTTTACTACTAATTTGTCAGTTTGGATTTTGCCGGATTTTGCCTGATACGCAGTAAGGGACAGAAGATATATTTTCTTACTCTTTCACTCTTGCATGTTTTTCATATCGTTGTCTCGCTTTATTATAAACGTCAGTTTCATATTGCAAGTCTAGTTGTTCTTAGTCTGAGCCTTTAGGGCGATTCTCGTAAAGTAACATAACGACTATTGTCGATTAGACGATTACGGGAGTCATACTAACGAGCGAGCGTGTCAGTATCTTTATGAACTTGAGTTCATGTAGGTGTGTTTGCATGTGTGCGTAATTAATAATTATACCATTAAAATATACTGCGTGTAAAATAACCCCGAGCAATGGTCTTAGAAACGCAGCGCTGTTAGGCTTGTCAATATGACCAACTTTTACTATAGCGACTGACAAAAAAATCATTCATCTACGTACAAAATGTCATCTCCCGAGGCAGAAAATTCTCTATTTTGTATGGAGACGAAAAAAATATTTCTAATTTTGTCGCATAGTAAAAGTTGCTCAAATCGAAGAGCTCAATAACGTTTCGAAGACCATTGCTCGGGGTCATTTTGCAAACAGTATAGGTGTTTTTTCTGATCCATCTTGTGTTGGAGTATTTTAACATAATATTAGTTCAATAAGCAATATATTATTATGCGTATTATAGCAGATATCTATATTTATAGCTACATACAAATTGAAGTGTTCAATTATACAATAAATTATTTACATACTTTGACATTTTGTTTTATATCTTACCTGAATTTTATTTGTTATTTTTAGTACGGGAATACGTAAGGGAATTATTAGGAACTAATACTCTGGAGACATTTTCGAAGTTCATAAAGACCCTAAACATTTTCCGAACCAGGAACTACTCGTAGAACGGTTCACGAAGTACTTTCTAAAACTCTCTCTACTCTAAGAAATTTCGTAACCACATTTTTTTTTGGTATATGACATTTTTTCAAAAAGTTTCAAAACAAAAGTGGTTAAATTTTGAAAGTAGAACATTATAGGACGAAATACGATTTAGAAAAAACATTAAACAGTAAACCTTTATAAGATTTCCCAGGCAGTTAAAAAAAATGGTAAACGCATTTCTTGGGAAAGAAAAGTTCACTCTAAATAAATCAACTACCTACTACCACTAGTTCCAGTTTTACATACAAACTTTAACACTATGTATATCGCGTCCTATTGAACATTTTCCAAAATCCGTTCTAGTGCATATCTACGCTACCTAAAAAACCTACATGCCAAATTTCAATTCTCTATGTTGTGCGGTTGGAGCTGGGCGTTGTCTTTAAAAAACCTGACTTCAGTACATAGTACAATTTAAGTTTATATAATTTATATATAATTTATTTAAGTTTATATAAAACAAAGTCGCCTCACGCAGTCTGTACCTATGTATGCTTAGAGATATTAAAAACGCAACTGATTTTAATACAGTTTTCTTTAGTCCTTGTCCTGCCCAATGTACTTTTAAAAGCACAAAATCTGTTTAATAGTTCCTGCCCAGACTAATAAACGTAGATATTACTTTTCTGCCCAGTGTGATTTTAAAAGAACATATTATAATTTAGCGTCTAGAATTTAAACTAGCTTTAGTTGGGCGACATTCACTGTGATTGGATAGTATTTTGGCATCTGTGGAACCACCATTTTGTTTGTCATGAACGTCAATCAAATGTCAGTGCCTGCTCAAACACCCAAGATGGCACGTCCGTCGAGACAAGGTAATAAAATATCCAGTTTTTTTTAATAATCTTCGACATTGACTAATAAAAATATACATAATTGATAGTGTATAAGCCGTTGAATAGGATTTCCTTACAAGTTTTACAAGTCCAATTTTTTTTTACCAACTAGAAACGATACAATATTCTTTTAAAATCACATTGGGCAGATTCATTTAACCATTTATGTTACTCTTATAGAATTGCGTGACCGAGAAATCGAAGATTTATTAGAACATTCTGACATCGGCGACTACATTCCTTCAGATGACGATATTGACAATCCTGCGTGGGGTATACGCTGTATAGCTGTTAGAAATGTATTGAGTTATTCATCGTCAGATTCTTCTGAATCTGAGAATGAAATTCAAACAACTAGTTCAAGAGGGGGAGAGACCATTCGTATTAGTAGGCCAAGGCGAGGAAGCTACACGAACATTAGTTGGATGATCTCGTGGACGAAGCAATCTCAGAATGCAGTATCAACATCAGGATCTACGCAAAAATGGTCTGAATAGGTATTTCTACCTAAGTCTTACAATTTAGCTGAGCCAGCATACTTGCCTAACTTCACCACAGATTTTAAAATCCTAGATTATTTTAGGCAATATTTTGATGAAGAATTATACGCTATATGTACAATCCACACATATAGCGTATAATTCTTCATCATATTAAAGGCGAATTAAGAAAATATATCTTTAAATACTTTACCTATGTTTAATTAAAAATGCCCAATGTGCTTTTTAAAGGACAATTCGTTTCGAAGGGTTTCTGCCCACACCATTTAAGATTTTTTCACATTTCAGGTTAAGAGTGATTCTTGAGGAAGGTTTATATGTATAATACATACATATAATAGCAAAGAAACACTGTTAATAATGTATATTGGCAAAACAACGCTTGCCGGGTCGGGATATATTTTTTACGTGGGGGAATCCTCATGGACACCCCGCCGCCATGGGGACAGCGAACGAGGTAGTGTCGGACTTTTACCGACTAAACCCCCACTCACTCACACCTCCGTATCGCGAGCAGGGTGGATCCCGCACAAGCGATCTGTCCGGTATTCGGACTCCGTCTCGGGGCAGACGGTGACGTGTCTGCCCCAGCGACCACCATCGCCGACGGCGCGGCGGTTACCAGGTCATAGGGTAACCGCCGCCCTTCTCTGGGCCGTACAAGCAGGTGCCGGGGACCCCACTCCGACACCCACGACACCAAGGACCCCTTTTAGGACGCCTTATACGTCAGGCATGGGATAGGACCAACATTTTCTAACTCTGAAAATTATAGCGATTCCAACACCACAGTTATTTTTTGTGACTGAGACATTTATAATTAACATTTACAACAAAATGGATGGTCACACAAACATTTATAACGAAATAAAAGGTTAGTTCAGGAAAAGAAGTACCTATACCAATGAAATCGCTATCATTTGCTGGGTAAGAAAATGTGAGGATCATGACTCCGAAGTGATCTTGTTTAAATAAAGTCAAGCACAGTATAAACTGGATTAAGGAACATTAGACAGCCTTGAAGGAAACATTTTACGTTGATTATATTGCAAGATAAACAGAACTATTTGTTATCCTTTGTATTCAAGCAGAATTCCAAGAAAACAGATGTGTGTTAATGCAATAATATGTATAATCATAAGTATCTAGTCAGTATTTTTGAAATTTTCCACTCTTCGTTTGTTTCGAAAGAACCGGAAAGGAATTCTCTAGATCCAGTATGATAGTTGTAATACTCATCCGAATCGGCTTGGTAGATTTCCTTGAAATTTAATAGAAATACAGAGACTGCAATACTAGCAAAATTTATTGTATTTATTAAATGTAGTGTACATTATTTTATTAAAATCCAATACAAGCTTCACGCCTGTTTTCCAGAAAAGTAGACAGATATAATTACATTGTTTTAACTCTCTAAAAAAGATACACATCACGCCCTTTAATCCCAAAGCGGGGTAGACAGAGACACTTGCTAAAAAATGCCCACGTTTAACCAAGCGTATGTAACCCAATGGTCAGAGGATGAGCCCATAGCGGTTATGGGTTCATACACCTTTTAGTGTGCGGGTTTCATCACGATGTTGTCCTTCACCGTATGAGCCTTGCATTGCCTCTGAAAAAGAGTCCCATCTGTCCAGTAGCCGGACTCGAACCCGCGATATCTCGATTGCAAATCACGAATCCGATACACAAGTGAATACTACAGTAGCTATACTAGCAAATTTGGCTTTGGTCATAGAAGAGGAGTGGCTTTTGCCAATTTTTTTATGTGAGGAACAACATTTAAAATTAGACATCAGTATTATTTTTTAATATGTTGCATCTAAATCCCCTCCACTTGTGTGAGTGGACACTCACGTTAAGACAATAGAAGATTTATTTCCTGGATGACGTCACGTCGACGGGCGGAATGTATCCTCGATTCAATACTGATCTTGTTATACTCGTCTTGTTGTCAAGAACTTTTTCGAACTTATCTTTATGGAATCTGTCGAAGGTAATCCCATTACATATGACTTCCTTAACCCTATGGTACTTTTTGATGCCAAGGATTCTGATTTCTTCTTCCACTTCATTTGTTTTTTGCTTGTACCGTCCAGCTGTTTCTTCTCGAGCATCAGCAAGGACATCAGCTTGTGTTTTTTGCGTTTCATAATTTTCAGTAATTCAACAACCGCTTCGCTATGAGTCGTTTTTGTGCCATCATTGTGATCATCAGGGTTATAATTATAATCTATTTGACTATTGTAGTCCGTAGCATTACCATTATGATTGAAATAGTAATCTGATAGGACATCATCTACTGTTGAATTTGTATTATTGTTGCCTTTATTGTCACAGCAATGCTGTACTTCCCCTTGACAGGAATGTTTCACTCTGAAACCTGGAGATGTAAGTTCGTTTAGCGAAACTTTGTACAAAAGTGTTAAAAAATAACAGGGCAAGTTTTGACAATACCTCGAGAGGTTGGGTCTTTATGTAGGTACAAATTGACAAATGAAAAAGATCTTCCACAGTATGGTAAGAATATTTACCTACAGACATTGAAATATCATTAGCAGTCCACGTTTATTGTTTTTAATAACGGCTTCTGCTAAACTAAGTTTCTGGGATAGAAAGTCAACGAACGTAGTTCAAGAATTAAATTGTCATACGTGAGCTAAAATCACCGTCACACATAATTTTGTGGACACAACAAATCTACATAATCTAGCAATCGAGGCGAGCTATCTGAGGAAAAGAAACTGTTTGTTTCGCCGTCTCCTGGCGTTAAGCTACCTCAGCTCCAATTTCAACCTAATCGGTTTAGACATTTTTGGTTTTTAAATATTGTAACTGATGCGATTTTCTTTTATACAAGGTTTTATACCAGAATTATACAGTTTAACGGAATCCGCAATTTTTGCTCACGAGTGTAGTTTGGTTGGACAAACATTGTAATATAATTTCGAACATACATACGTTTGTTATGATCGCAGTTATACTCGTACATATCGCAGTAATCGACAAAGCCTCTTGATTCATCTGGCTCCTGGAAGCCGCAGATCGGCCGCCAGTCGTGAAAACAGTTTTGAGCAAATACACATTCGTGTTGCTGAAATATTTCCTTTTAATCAATCAACTAGCCAGTATTCGTGCCAAAGGCATCTGGGCTCTCCTTGAACGTCAGATATAAATAATTAAAAAGTTAAGATCTGTAGTCTCTGCCTACCCCTCTGGGAGACAGGCGTGAAGTGTATGTATGTATGTATGTTAAGAATGTCAATATGGGCCTTCAGTTGTAGGTATGTTGCTATAGCTCATAGCCACTCAACTACATAGGCAACACACTATCATGGTCTACCTGGAAATCCCTAAATAGTCTGCGAACACAAGTCGGCAGGTGTAAAGTAAACCTAGTGAGATGGGCTTATTTGTCCGAAGATCAATGCGAATACTTAATTCATGGATAATCTGCTTATCTGCTCCGCGTGCCCCGACACCAGTACTGCTGCAGCTGCAGGCTCTATGACGAGGCCACAGATAATGATGTGCGCGTGCCCGAATACTGATCACAAACTATTTGAGGTCACAGACGCTGTCGTCTCGAAAATAAGAAGATGAATCTAATAGCGTGAATATACCTAAATCTCCAGCCAGTCGGCTCCTACGACATGTCAGGAAGAAAGGCATATATATATCCGAGATTACGTTCTCTTTATATCCCAGAACAGCATGAGACATCAGAGGTTGATTGGTTAGTAAATGCAGATATACCTATTCAGTTTTAGCCTCTTGATGTTAATGAGTTTGTACTCATTTTCGTTCCCTGTTCTAGTGATTGCCTAATAAAGTTCATTAGCCTACGTGATAGTATCAATTTATTTATTGCATTCCATTCTGATAACAGATACATTAAAAAGTCCGACGTCAGAGAACCTGTTGGAACCATCAGTTTGACGTGGGAGGTATGAAAGTATTAACTTTCATCACATACCTTGAAACTAGGTAGATAAGTTAGGTAACTAATAATTTGTTATTAATTTATACTGGTCTAAATAAAAGTAAAGTAATGCAGAGATTTTGTTAAAAAACAATAAAAGAGCGAGTGCGAAATAATATCAATAATAGATTACAGTAGCTTTATGGGTCTTTCGTTAAAAAAAAATCAAACTGTCAGAGGTTGACTTTGACAGTTTGATTTTTTTTTAAACTCCTCATGTAGTCACTGTATGCCATGTACACGACAATCATGGACACCAAACTATAAGTTTGGGGTCAAGGATTATGAAATATCCCGGGACGTTATTATTAGACATGACTTAACACTTTAGATAGACTTAGTTCCATGCTGGTCCATAAAGTAAAAAACCAAATAGCTTTAGCCTATTACGTGACGTAAATGGCTGCTTAAGGGATACCCGTTAATCGCGAGGGAGGAGGGAGAATCTAGTAATGGGTGAGCCAACTTTTTCACCCACACCTTTGTCGTTCTGAATCTCAACTGTACTGTGGTACAGTCACCTAGAAGGCATGTCTCAAAAGGTATTGTCCAAGGAAAATAAATACTCTATGACGAGAGGTTTCCGTCTCATTAGGTATTGTTTTTCTTTAATTTAAATACTAACCCTAGAGTCATTTACGCCACAGTTATTACATGTTACAGAAACTTATTAGGTACTCTGTATTTTACACAAGACTGACCAGTTAAACGACCTGATGTCTTCAGAATAAAGTTACTCCGCCATTATTAGCATGTGATGGTTCTAAAAGTAATAATAATAACTGCAGTACAAAATAGATACTTTACCAGTTTCACCATAGGATGCTGACAATGAACAAAAAATGGCGAAAGTGCAAAATTTAAAAACAGAACGGCACCAAAACTAAACTCGTGCAATCTTGGTTGTATACAAAATGGCATGCTTGCGTCAGAACTTTATCAGAATTGTAAAATTTTATTGACACTTATACACGTCATGTTTCAGTTACAGGGCATAATCTACGAAACTACTTTTTGGTCACTGTTCTCCCTGTTTTACATTTGTTATCTGCGAATCGTGGGAATAAGCCGGTGTGAGGCTAGAAACGTTTCTGAAAATCTTGTATCCATCGTAGACCACAAAGCTGCTTAACATCAGGCAGGATGGTGCTCAAACGCATCTTTAAGTAGAATAGGTATTTCATTGGTTGTAATTTAGATTATTATTTGTTCAACGGCATTACGCATTGGGATAACCTGTCACGTAATGTTCGTGTTGTTTAAATAAATAAAAACAAATAAATTTAATTTAGAAAACAAGTTCGCTGCACCTTTGGCGTGCCCTAGCATTACGAAAATATTACATTTATGACTTTTCGTCCATTTTAATGGATGCTTTCTGGTTACAGTTATTCGTCCCTAGTCATTAATGTCAGATTCACTATGGCCCGAATAAAGTCAATAGTAGATTGAGTTATTTTATTTTATTCCCCATTTTGTTCATGTTTACTCTACTTTTTTTTTATTACTTATGTCGGATAAAATTCACCGTCATCAAAGCAAAGTATTTCACTGTCCATATTTACAGGGAAATTTGACAGTGTAGATGTCACCAGTATTCAACAAATACAGTTTTTTTAACTGAATGAAAAATTTATTGAACCAAAACATAAATTCACCTAATTATATAAAAATAATAACAACTGGCACCACATAAACGACACTAGAGATTTTTACTCATCCACAACAGCCTCCCATCGAAATGGTAGTCATCCAAGTTATAGGGCGATCGCAGCAATAAATTTCAGTTGTCGACTGAGTAGTAGATTCAGTGGTAGACTCAGTAGTATATTTAGTAGTGGACTCAGTAGTGGATTCGGTGGTAGACTTAGTAATTAACTCCGTGGTCGATTCTGTAGTAAATTCAGTGGTTGACTCGGTGGTACTTTCAGAGGGTGCCTCCGTGGTAGATTCAGTGGTTGACTCAGTTGTACGAGCAGTAGTTGAATCGGTGGTTGACGTAATGCTAGACTTAGTAGTTAATTCGGTGGTAGATTCAGTTGTTAGTTCGGTGGTAGATTCTGTAGTTAACTCGGTGGTAGATTCTGTAGTTAACTCGGTAGTAGATTCTGTGGTTAACTCGGTGGTAGATTCTGTAGTTAACTCTGTAGTAGATTCTGTAGTTAACTCGGTAGTAAATTCTGTAGTTAACTCGGTGGTAGATTCTGTAGTTAACTCGGTGGTAGATTCAGTAGTAAACTCAGTTGTAGAATAAGTAGTGGACTCGCTGGTAGATTTTGTTATTTGCTCAGTAGTTGATTCAGTTGTAGACTCAATATTAGATTCTTTGGTATTAGAAGTTATTGAATCAGGTGTTATAAATTCAGATGAGTCTTCGCTATAAACTAGTCTATTCATTTCATCGTAATACGATGAGAGGTCACTTTTATCTTTATTTATAACCGGATTGCAATCTATAGACGTGAAATCTGTAATGAAAATAATAAATAAGTTAAAATGTATATGTAATTAACTGTAGGTACCTAATGAACATTTATAAATAGTAATAGGTACTAGCTGACCTGCCAAACGTTGTTAACCAATATACCTTATAGCCTATATGTTATTCTAGTTTATAAGCTACAATGCTGCCAAGTTTCATCAAAATCAGTCCATTGCTTTATACACGAAGGACAAAAAAAAAGAAACAAGGACAAACATTCATCCAAACTTTTGAATGTATAATATTAGTATGATACCTATAGCCATTATTATCTCTTGTAGCTAATTGTGGGTGAAGGTTTGAATAAAATATTTAGATTTTCACGTCATTGTTGAAAACCAGGGAAATGTACATAAATGACAGCGGCGGGCTGTGAAATTTTCATCAGGGTAAGCTGTCTCCTGTAAATACATAGGACACAAAAATAACATTAAGTAGGTACCAAAACATGCCGCCGCTACATACGATCGGAAATACCTATGTAACCTGTGTGTGTGTACCTAAATTTTTTGCCAGACTACAAAATATTTCAATAGAAGATCACAACATCAATCACTAGTTTACCTCATTAGCAAAATGAATATCTAATAATTACGTTCCAAAATATTGCTAAGCAGCTAATTCAGGCGCTATACAAGAAACTGCCTCATAATACCTTGTGTTTGCTCTAAGTTCAAATAAAAACAATCCCGGAGAAATTCGGCCGCGCCTTTGCCCTTTTCACTCATATTTAGTCCAGAAAATCGACCCACTATTCATTTTTGTAAACAAACACTTTTACACGCATCATTTTTACATCTAATATTATACATTTTTGCCTAATTTTATAATTTACAAAAAAAAAACGCGGGTGCGAAAATATAACAATGCGAACTCCAAAAAAAAAAAAACAAACTATCCAAATATGTCAAAATCAATATCATGTGGCCGGCACCCACGCTCACTCGCACACATATTTTGATATTTTCCAAAGTTTTATTATTCGAAAAATGTTATGCAAAAACGCGAAAGAAGCTGCGCTTATGCTGCGCCGAATTAACCCCATAGTAACTCCCAAATACTAGACCGAGTAAACGCGACATGAGACAGATACATAAGAGTGAAAGAGAAAACCTAGAAGCTGGCGGTCGTGCAGCTTCTCCGGCCTAGACCTGGTACTACGATGCAAAGATGCGGCAACGCATGCATTTGCTTTCTTTTTCGCGTCAAATTCTATGATTGTTTTGATTGGTTGACGCGATGCTGGATGCGAGAAGACGAAAAAAAATCACAGTGGCGAACAATTGTAGAGGTCTATGGCAGAATATGTCAATCCTAGTAGTGAACGAATATACATTGATGAAGATGAATATATTATTGCGTGTTGATAAATTCTCGGAATCTCGGAAATGCTTCAGTAGGTATACATACTTTTACAATTGTAACAGTTGTATTCCAACATTTCGCAGTAATCCACGAAGGTTCTTGTCTCTTCACCATCCTTCCCGCACACCTTGCTAGTGTCGTGTAGACACACGTTGGCCCTGAAGCAGGGCTCGTCCAGCTAAGGTAATATAAATATATATGTAATACAATACATGGTGCTTCTTAAGTATCTTATATTAACCGACTCAAAATAATGGAAGCTTCTCCAATCGTGATTATTCCAGCTACAAAAAATATCTAATGGAAATTGTAGTCTCCAAAAACTTTTTTAAGTCTGTGCATAGAGTAACTTCCACATAAAATTTATCAAAATTAACTCTTCTATGTTTCAGTTGGAAATCGGTTTTACTTTGTTAAAATAATACTTATAGCGATAAGCTATTGTTAGTTGTTGTTTAGGTGCTACTTCATATGAATCAAATATTGTAAGTGTTGTTTATTATAATAATTCTTTCGTGGGAACAACGTCCGGCAATGAAAAAAATAGTACCTACTCCATACAAAATACCCTAAATCATCTGGAGGCAAGATGGTTAACCCCAAAATAAAGATTTATGGAATTGACAACATAGCGGCGAGAATGAACGGTTGATCGTAGGACAATCTGAAACTAAACCATATTTTATAGAACACCTAACATACTTACATCTTTAATATCTTACCTGAGGGTAGTAATTGTAGGGAATAGCACCAGAAAATGACACAAACACTGAAATAAAGCACGAAAAAAAATTGAGCTGAATAATGGAAACTCGTGCCAAAACACCATTAAAAAAAATCGGTTTCCGTCGTTAGTCGAATGTAAAAAAGACCTACAAGGATATTCTAACACAAGGTCAGCGCGTGAGTTCTGAATAATTAACGTGATTTCTTGTCATTCTTGTAGAAACTTCCCCCCTCTTGAGCCTTACATTTATTTTAACTGCTTTTTTGTACTTGTAATGTGACCATGAGGTTCGGTACTTTGTGAATAAACACAAGACACGATTGGCGCGGCTGCCAAATATTCTAACACATTTCACATTAAAAATGCAAAAATAAGGATATTGTGATCCAGTGCTTGTTTAACAATACCTCATGTTTTTTGAAGTGAAACTTCTTTATCGGCGTTGGAAAAAAAATTGCCGTCACATTTTTGGGTTACGCGTCACATTTTTTCCGTTACGCGCCATCTTTTTTTAAATTTAAGATATTTAAGGTTAACCTCAGTTTCTGAATGTAACTATCGGTCAATGTATAAAAGTTAAAGTGAAATAATTGTATTATTTGTATTCATGTCTATGATAATAAACTTAATCTAATTTAACTTTATTTAACCAATTTCTGGAAAGTTGCATGTAGATGATTTTGCGAAAAATAAGGCCATAAAGAAGTTTCACTTCTTACGTGTGTACACTAGTACACGCACACATTTTTTTTTTCATAATCAAAGCCTCTATTCCTGTTCTACTTTGGAATTTGGAAATGGAAAGTGAAAGAGACCTAATGACATGTTCATAAGCTTAATGAAACAGCGATAGACAGAAAAGTTGAGTGCACATTAAAAAAAATATAACACCCACCAGCAAAAACTCTCAATTTCATTACATTTATTTTTTTTCGCGCACACACTTATCACGTGCTGGTTTCTCAGAGCAGCGACATATTTTTACGACTACGACGTATGCGATAAAATTGTTCATTTTAAAACCGTATATAGGGTGTGAACGATAAGTAAATCCGCAGAAGGATACATACTAGACTGTCTGTGGCCACGTGGTCGGGTGCTTCGTTTTGCAAGCGAGAAGTTGTGGTTTGGCATGTGAAAATTGATGTATTTTTCAGAGCCCATGTACGCTACGCAACGCACATTCAGTGAAGGCAAACATCACGATGAAACGTGTCTGCCGTATACAGCGAGCGGACCACCCACTATTAGATTGGGTTGAACATTTCGTACAAACAGCAGCAACGAAACAAAAGGTTTTGATTGTCTGTGGTCAGCCCCAAATGCATATTGTACTCTGATAACTAATAAGTTAAATTTTTGGGCATTATTATACTGTCTTATACGGTGAGGGAAAACATCGTGGTGAAACTGACTTGTCACGTCAGATTAAATACACCTGAAACCCCAAAATGAAAAACCAAATGAACTGTGGGCATTTGTTTGGTACGTGCCTCTGCTTACATCTGTCTTTAGGATGAAAAGACGCGGGTGAATCAATTCAATTATATTTTTTCAATATGACGAAGGACTTAGGTCACCTCACCGGTCTTTGAGGCACCTACCTCACCTCACCGGTCCTTATGCACCTGCCTCAAGGACGACGCTCGCGATGACCTGAGGTATTTTTTGTGCGTCTAGGTGTCTTACCTATCAGTTTGTGCATCTAAAAAAGTAAGTATCAGTCTCTGGTACAAATAAGTAAAACCTTTTAAATGTTATTTCACTGTTAAATATTTTTTGGAAGACAGAAATTTTTAGTTTATATTTTTTCTCTTAATCTATTATTGTTATAAGTATGTACGTAGGTACTAGACCTATTGTAATTTTTTTAATGTATAACGATAATAGTTAATTATCCCTAATATTTGTATAACTGAAAAGGCAAGTCACAGCACCTCTGTTCACTTCAGCACAATGTTACATCCTTACACCTGTGTACTACAAATATTTTTTTCTGTTTCTGGCACAATTAATACAGCGTGTCCTAGTTTAGCCACTTTACAATCGTATGACCTTGTGTGAAATGTCCCGGGATATTTATTTATGCTAAGTATTTTTATCGTTATAAGTTGAGCGTGTCGCCGGCACACAGGTGAATTTGGTAAGTTACTGTAAATAACAATTTGTTACTCGTATTATTTTGTATGATTTGCATAACTATGTATTATTCACCATAGTATTTACAGTCGTGAAGGTCGACAAAACTGAAACGGGTAATTATCCTCATGTTTCAGTGTTTTATTCATCATTACGCTACTGAATATCTTGAATAGTCATTGTTAATTTAATGGTGTTAGTATCGCTGTTGCAGAAAAATAAAATAAAGTGTTGATATTACGTTTTGAAAACTGTGAATTGTATGGTTTTCATTTATGACTAGTGTAAATAAAGTAATTTTTTTTAGAGGTCCCCTCGCGATTTTATTTTTCTTTTCAAAAATACTACCACAAAGTTTTAGAAATATAACTCCAAATTAACGAGCGATTGAGTATCGAATAATGCCAGTATCGCCTTCGAGTCGCGTCCTCGAAGAAACGGCAATAGAGCCAGATGCCACCCTGTTCAATAATGGCGCCGAACCGTCGAGAGTGAACTGCGTGCCGCAGGAGTGATCTGGGCGGAGCCAGGAGCGTTGCTGAGGGCAGGAAGGCGTGGCGTGATCTTGTCAAGGCTCTCTGCACCTTTGGGGTGCCATAGTAATACAATAACAACAACGTTGCAAGAACAATGAATACCATTGGTAAGCAAGCAGTATTTAGGTACTATCTACTATTGCTGTCTCTGACTAATTCCTTTCTTAAAAACTGGAAATTTCTTGTTTATAAACATTGTATTTAAGAGCTTATTGTGTTAATATTGGATGATCTCGGATGCAAATAGAATGCATCCGTCGCTGTGCTTCTTCCTAGCAAGTCGTAGGACATAATGACCGACTGTGGGATCTAAAGATTTAGGTTTATTCGTAATGTGTTAAGGTGCACCGTATGTTAGTTCTGTGACAGATCACTCGTTGAATAAATAAAGAAATTAAATGAGTAAAATTCGCGTATTTTATGTAATTCTGTCTTTACGGAACGGACTCATAGAAAATCAACTCAATTATTTAATATTGTTCGAAACTGCGAAAAAAAAGTTATATAGATAAATGGGCCACTTGACCCTTAGCTGTTTTCCCGAGGTACAACAGGAACAGTAGTTAGAATACATTCGGGCGAGTGCGCCCCTTACAAACTGACAGAAGATACAATTACGGTCGAAATTTTATCTAGGCGAGATGTCTCCTAACCCCCGAGCTCAAGGCGGCAGATATTGACTGCAGTGCGGCGAAAACTGTAACGGACAGCGGGACGTGGAGAGATATCTGCAAGGCCCCTATGTACTTCCCAGGTATGCTAGGGCCTAAGTGAGAAACAGTTTAGGAACGATCCCCACCCCAAGTGTCTCGGGGCATCCACTCTCATTTGCAAGATCATTTCAAGGGCATTCAATGTTATAAAAGCGAAATAAAAAAAACCGGAAGCGGTCATTCACTTTTGCAACCTAAATTCGCCTACAGGAAAATAGCCGTTACTTAGTTACGAGTTTGGATTAAACTTTTTTCAAGTTTTTTAAGAATGTAAAATTCTGAAAAAGAGATTTCTCTTCCGATTCCGATTCATGGCATCATGAACTTGTACTGTACAAAATATAGAATTAAAAAAAGAAGTACCACGAAAGATAAGTATTTAAAAATATATGTTTATATACAACAATAATATTATACCACAATTATAATATTAGTGATTTCCTGTCTACAGTCAAAAGTATATTAGGTCCATACCGTACATTACTTTTTAACGTTACAATTTCGAGTTTCACATAAAAATGAAATTAAATAAAGTTAAAACTTTGACAGTATTTTTTAATAAATCAGTAATTCATCAGTGAGTCATCATTTATGATTTTTTTAAGGCTGAAAGCATTGCCTTTATTACAATTTATTTATTTTAGATATCTTATTTTACTCCTTGAGAGATATTGTTTATACAAAATTATGTCTGACCCGGATTTTTTGCTGTCGAGTACATGTAGGTATGTACTAAGATGTTGCAACCACACACTGGTACGGTGTACTGATACAATGGTGAGCAGATACGTTAATTCTGACTGTCTCACTGTGCTAAGGCATTCTGTGACATGTTCTCGTTGGAGACACACGGAAAGTCCGCACAGTTTTTACATTATCTCTCGTAAATCATCTCTGAAGACAAGCCAGTGACTAATGGCTACCAGTTAAGGGGAATTTTACACAAAATAAGAAGTGGATTTCTATTGTTTATCTCAATTATTATCTAGTTAAAGTATTGACATGATTTTCAAGAGGATTTTCACGGAGCATGTGAAACAACGTTTAAGAAGTATCGCGTCACAAGTGAGTGATGGCTTTTTTTTATTATTATTGGTTTGGACGATGGAAACATTACACTGTTTATGTGATATTAGACTTTGTGTTAGTTCTCATTGTATATTTTGGTTAGGTTAGAATCGCTTGTGTAGTATTGTTATCAGCGCTTTTAATGCGTGCTGTACTGCAAGGATTACGACGTTTGAAGTATTAATGATAGTTTGATGACCATAGAAAAAAAAATAGGTTTATTGACATGGTATAAATCATCATGTCATTAACTAATTAGTACCCCGAAATTACATCCGTATATTTTCAGTCTTTAACAGTATTAACATTATTGGAGTCGTTGTCCAAAACAAAATAAGAAATTTAAATGTAGGCTGTTCATACAAACTTACCGATCAGCTGATTGTCACTTTGTATGAAGAGGATTTTTTTTGTTTTGGACCTTGTTTCTTTAGTTTCTCGAATATTTTTATTTAACTTTGTTTAAGTTTTCTCGAATATTTTTATTTAACTTTGTTTAAGTTTAAGTATTTCAATGAAATTGGAGTCAAACAAACAAATCCTCTTTCTGATACGTGTTAGTATTGAATATTGTATTTACGTACTACTTTTATAAGTATGCTCTTGACAGCTCACACAGGAGTGTTTAATCCAGGTGATTAATAATAATATGCTGATGACAAAGATGATGTCCACGTTTCAACAAGCTTAATTAATAATCCTACCTGTTAGATATTATACAATGTAGGCTTTTATCTATGTCTGTACAAGGATTTTTTGATATGCGGTTCTTATGTAATGCATTATTCCAGCAGTTATGCACTAGACCTATTACTTTCTTTTTTTATTAATCTTTAATTATTATTATTTTATTATTCTGAGCCACTGTTGTCCCACTGCAGGGCAAAGGCCTCCCTCCCCTCCTTCCACGCCATGCGATCTTGGGCGGCGTCCCACCATCCTTTGTCGTGAGACACAAGCTCGCCACTCCAACGTTTTCTGGGGCGACCACGTCGATAATGTTTAATTATTTTTTTCTTATTAATCTGTCAATTATTGTGGGAAACGAAAGAGATGCAACTACTTTATACTATGATCGTTTGTCTTCGGACTCATTCTTTTGTTGTTTTTTTTTTTTAAGAAATCATTTCATGCATTGCACCTCACTTACATCGTAACGATGTACGTATGAATGTGTTGCCCTTAAGATGTTCATCAGTCGGGGACGCATCCAGGCATCAAGCAGTTGTTATTAAGTCATTATTCTTGTTAAGTATTTAGATGTAAGCCTTTTCTTCAAGTGGGGATATCCTCATGGACATCGTGGGGGTGAATGGGGTAGTGTCGGACTCTTACCCCACGATGACGTCCGTGTCGCAAGCAGGGTGGGTCCCGGGAGTACCCGAAGGAGTTGCGTCAGGACCTGCGTATCATCATCATCATCAGCCACATAACGTCCACTGCTGGACGAGGGCCTCCCCCAATGAGATCCGTCATTTAGACCTGCGTATATCTGTATAAAATAACATGCAATATATTGAACCAATAATCCCACTCCCTAAGCCACTGAATAACGGGGGTACGTTCTGAGGGCAGAGGCTAGGTGATTTATTTAATACGATATGGCGGTTGCGCTGTCACCATTGGAAGGTTTACCTTGAATAGTGCGACCTCACCTTACAGACCATTTCCTTATTAATTCAGATGTTGGATTCCGTACTCGATGGCATTATTTTGAGCCATATAATATAAAACTTACATTGCAAATTAAACTTTGAAAGTAATATTTTAAACAAGATGACAAGGAAAAAGGTTTGTTTTTTTTTGCTCATTGTCCTTCATACATTTTAATTTACTCAGCTAGTTGCCCTCGATTGCAAGATATTCATATCATCGTCAGCCACATAACGTCGATTGCAAGACGATGCTCTCCGTCATTTGGGGGGAAATGCCAGTAAGATATTCATATCTCTCATGTGTATACAAAATTGTGTGTGCAAAATTTTTGCTCTCAAGTGTAGTTGTAGCAATCGTAAATTACTTTAAACGCGTACCCATTTATTTCTTTACTTCCTTGCCTAAGTACAGTCAAACAAAAAATTGATCTACTAGTTTTAATGTCAATTCATGAGCAACTAAAAGATCTTTAAGACAAATCTTCTGTAATCTGACACTACAAAAATGACTCTACTTGTCTAATGGCATTAAGCCCAGTGTGGTGACAGCGAATAGAATACATGTGTCACCATCCCATACCGTCAGAATGTATGGTCCCATTTGACACGTGTTAATCTTTTTATAATGTGTTTTAACAATTGCTTGCCAATTACTTCCTTTTGCTTCCCAAAATTACATAATTGCTTCCTCAATATGTACAATTCGAGAGTGACCATACAACCTGACGTGAGGTTGAATGAAATTTCAAATGAGACTATACATTCTAACGGTTATTACCAACACAGCCCAACTTGGGCATATGGAGAGAATGTCGAAGTCAAAAAGTCGATTGACGAAAGAAATTTATATGGGTGATGTAATGGGCCGGGTGAGTAGAGGTCGCCCCAGAAGGACCATAATACAGACCAGATTGGTGATGTCCTGGTCGAAGGTGGCGTGAAAAGTACTCGAAACCGAAGGTCATGTATGAAAAGATGCATGAATGTAGATGAAGCGAAATTGGTATGTCAGTACCGTGACAAATGGAGGTCTGTAGTCTCTGCCTACCCCTCTGGGAGGCGGGAAGTACATACACACATGTAAGTATGGATGTACAGCCCAACTTTTCCCGTCGTGGGGTTCGTAAGGGAACACTCTAGAGAGCGGGCAGCAGCGTTCTCTGTGAGTTAACCACAACACTACTGCGATCGCCACCCGCCTGCCAAGCGTGAAGATTATTGGCATTTTTTCTTATATAATCCTGAAAATAACTGGGTCAGCCCTCGTCCAACAGTGGACATCATTTGGATGATGACGATTGGCATTCATTGAAAAATCGGATAATATGATATTCAATTGATACACTTCACGCCTTTTAATCCCAAAGCGGGGTAGGCAGAGGCACTTGCTAAAGCAAATGCCCACGGTTCACCAAGCGTATTTAACCCAGCGTGACAGGGGGTGAGCCCATCGTCGTTATAGGGTTCACACTCCTTGTGGTGTGCGGGTTTCATCACGATGTTGTCTTCCACCGTACGAGCGTTGCCTTGCGTATGTACCTACGCACGGGACTCTTTTTCAGAGCCTCTGATTGGTACACGTCCAGTAGCAGGACTCGAACCTGCGACCTCCAAGTTACAAGTCTAGTATCCGACCAACTGGACTTACGTCATCACAATTTTAATTTTAATACGTAATTAACGTTAAATCTCCTGTTTATCTGATATCTCTTCGAAATAACATATTCTTTTGTTTTATGCTTAAAACGTCACGTCTTTGTGCCAAATTAAAGGCTTATCGTATAAAACAATTTATTTGACATCAAAGGCCGTGTTTACCTCCGAAAATGCAGTACACGCTTAACTGTTACGTTCTGCGTACGTACATAAACCCACGTCTAAATTTAAAAAGAAAGAAGTGTTAGGTATTTTATACATCTATGCAGGTATGATCCTTTTTTAATGAAACGAAGACATTATAACTCAATAACATAACAAAGGTTAAAAATAGTCATAAGGGCATAAGAGTTTAGCTTTGATTATAGTGAAAAATATTGAGTTATGTAGGAATGCTTTTGACGCGACTGGTAACCATTTATTTATTCCTTTATTTTGTTTTTTTTAACATTTACGAAAATTTATATTCATCAAGGCACTACAATATTGTTTCGATTACATAGCCTGAATTGCTTCCTACAGCTGAAAAAAAAATTGAGCATGTGTGTGTGATTTTTAATGTTTGGGTGAAGAATAGTGTTGTCTAGGTTGTTTGTTAATCGGATATCGATAGAGTTCAAAGGGAATTTCTATTATTCACGCTATGAAGATAACAAAACAGTTATTCTATATAATAATAGTTTCATGTTATCATATCATCAAGTTTACCTGGCGATATGTAATATAAATCTATGGCTTATTTTCTTTGAAACCTAACGGTCGGAAACATAAAACAACATAACTAAAATAAATGCATCAACTTGGATGATATGGAAAGAAACTACACTGTGTAAATTGTTATTGGAAGAAGTTACTGAAAGCGATTATTGCAAGATGGACTGACCATCTATCAGAGATACTCTTACTGTTGTCAGACTAAAAGTAACCTAGAAGCTCAGACCAAACATAACTGATCCCCCAATTCCTAAATAAAACTAGACTTGCAAGACACGTAGCACATTCAGTATGTGTATATCTCTTTTGCACCGAAATGTACGGAAAATAACGTACGCATCTATTAAACCCTGCTAGGCAGTAAAGGATAAAAATATATTGCCTCTTGCTCTTTCACTCCTGCATGTTTTTCATATTGTTGTCTCGTTTTACTCTAATCGTCAGTTTTGTGTTGAAAGTCTATTTGTTTTTGGTTTGACCCTCTATAAAAGCCATTTCTGAAAATGATCTGCCTATATAGAATATAGGACGTGCGATTATGTAATGTACCTATTATGTTTTTTTATAGTAGGTACTGGTTACTGTTGCCTCTAAAGCATCATCTCTCATGTAATATTTTTTTGCGCGTCGCGTATGGTCGCGTTGACCAGAACCTCGGTACTTCAAACCCAGTATCGTTATTCTAGACCTCTATTTAATGTCCGAAAGTATTTTGGTAGGACACAATAATTAATTAGTAGGTGTGTCATTCTTTTTTGACGTCTATTACGATTGACGTATAATTCACCGATCTGACAGTAATTTCACGTGTGATATTCAAGACAGAAGCAGGAACGTTTATCGACAGTACCAATTTGTTCGTTTTCCCATGTGGTTATTAGTTATTACATTTACATTATAATTATAATATAATTACTTATTCGAACTCTATTCAACCTAGTAGTTAAAAATACTATGGCTCAAAAGTCTATAATCCAATCGTTCCCAAACTTTCGAAACAGATATAAAGCACTTTAATCCCTAGTAAACTTCTTCTTATTCATTTGACAGTTTGCTGAAACTGTGCTATCAGTTACGAAAATCATTTAACTTGTCGCTCCCGAAAAAATTATGCGGATTGATATGGGTTGATCGGGTTGTCAAAAAAGTGGTCACGCTTTTAACTTTATGCTTCCTCTCTAGTAGAATTGATAGGCTAGTATGAAGTCCCCGACCCACATTTCGTTCGTCTTTAAGCGTAGCCGCGGGATTCAAAGTTTGAAGACACAGTTCAGTTACAAAGAGTAAAGTTATCAGGAAACAACGGCTCGGGCGTAATTTACGACAAACCTTACCCGGCCAATGTTTCATTTGGTGAACAGTTCAGGGGCGAAACATTCTATGGGTTTAAAGTTCATGGTCAAATGATTATTGTGATGAAACATTAGCGAACAAAACGTTATGTGGACGAACCACTCGTGGATGAATCATTTAATGGCGTTATTTACACCGTTTCATAATCGTATTGTATACACTGTGAGACAGTAACGGCGCAGCGCTGTACCACCCATCTAGCCCTTTTTGTCTTTCACGTGAAACTATTTTATTTATTTTTTTTTCAGGGATAATCCCACCACCACCCAAGCCCTATCTGCCTTTCGGCGTAGGCGCCATTCTCTGGAGACGTGCGCGTCTACTTGCTTTTGCCTCTTTTCAACGCACACGTGTTCTTGACTCCATACAAATTATCTTTGTCCATCCCTGTTTTGTTGCCAACTCTCCCCCTTCTGGGGCATGACGACCACATTACGGAGATTTCGCGTCGGGTTCACGCTAAACTACTGGACGGATTTTAATGACACATCGGAATAACACGATATATATGGGTGGGTAGTTCTATGGGAAATAAACACACCGCGGTTAACATCGCCGTATATCCTGCATTTGATGTGTGAACAATGGGGAATTTTCAAACTCCAAAAATTGGTTATCTAGATGTCGCTAGTAGGTATCCAGGGGAACTTCTGTCAGTTGTATTTTAGTACAGTTCTTTTAATAATTTGGCAAGTTATTCAAACTTCTGACTCCTTTGTAACATGTAAACAAACGATATAGAAATTTCAATACTGACTGCTTGATGTTAGTCATTTCCTTGACTTTTATCCCCCTACTATAGCTAGCGCCATCTGTCATAACTGTCTTGTCTCACTCCTTGATGTAATGGTATGGGACTTGTCCGCTGATTTTGCACTTGGACGGACATGGTGACAGCGTCGTCTTATCACTTGGATGTGCCAGTCAACTTGACAACGCTGTAGAGACTCCACAAGGGACCTGAACTCAACCGAGTCAAAGGCTTTCCCATAGTCCACGAATGCTAGACACAGGCGTAGAATGTATTCTATAGTATCTCTCTATCTTCTGCCGCACTGTGCGGTTGTGGTCTGTGGTCCCGTAATTGCTCCGAAATCGAGTTGTCGAGTCTTCGTGTGATAACTTTTGAAAACAGCTTGTAGACGTTAGCTTAACCCATTAGCACCCACTGTTTTCTGAGGATGTTGCCTCATTTTGAACTCTATGACTCGGTGATTAAAGTCCAAATCAAATAAGGCGTAGTTATTTGTCTGGATATGTATGGGTTAATAGGGAAATACATCAATAGTTTTTCAACTGTGTCTTATCTCCCTCTGAAGAACAGGATGACCACACTCCCACTCCAGCGATGAATCTGAATCACACAACGACTTTTAAATTTCTATCCAACTATTATCACCTTAGCAGAATTGGACCCTATGACAGGCCTAATAGCTCATTGCGCAATAACCCCTTTTGAAACACAAATATCCCTTTTAGCGCCTCTACCATCGTTAATTGTAAGATAAAACATTAATTTTATGTCCCAAACCATCACGTCACTCATTAATTTAAGAAAATTGTGTCGAAGAAAGACAAGTTATTTTCCATGAGATTAAGTAACAGATGTGCTTAATTGAATTTGAGAATTTGAAATGCACTATAACCAGTTGCTGGGAACCTTATTCACAGTTCAATTCGAACTATTTAATGTGTGTACTATAAAAATAAACTTGAGTGTTTACTTTAGTGTTATGTTTTGTTATTAGATAAAAAAAACAAAAAAATGATGATATTTTTATATGACAGATGGCGCTTACAAAGCTACAAAAGATTGAATTGATTAATATTTTATTATTATTTTCACAGCTAAAGACCGCACAAGTACGCATTGCTTTTATACATAGGTAACCAGCCAGATAGAAAACAAAGATAAAGCTATAGATTTTTTATTATTGACCGCACAATTTGAATCAACTTGTTTTTAACATCATCAGCGCCATCCGTGGTCTTTTATGTAATCTTTTGACTTTTTTTATCCAATTAGCCATTGCACACGAGCCATGGTAACGAGCGGACGAAAAAATGTTACTTTTTCTTGTAGTTACGGATTCGCCCTGTTTATGTACGGATGACAGTAAACGTTTACAGTGATAAAGCTTATACATCGGAATAACATAAAGGCTATATAATAAATATGCCACGGGAATCGAATAAACGGGTGACACCGCCGGCGTACATCCAGTAGTTTATAAAATGCAAATCATGTATTTTATTCTGGTTTATATGGAACAATACTGCATACGTCACGCCCGTTTTCCAGAGGGGTAAGCAGAGATCATTCACCTCCACTTGCCACGATCTTGGCAAATATATTGCGCCTCTTCCACATCTAATTCGAACCGGGGAAGATTACTTTTGTTTTTAAAGTCATAAATGACGTTCATCAAACTTGTGCTACTGTATATCTGTATGTTATAGCACTTATAACGATGAAATAAAGACTTTGACTCTACACATCTCTTCATACCTGCTCGCTGGCGGCCTCTTTCTTTCATCGCCAATGTTTTTTATAAATCCAAAGCATTAAACAAGTGTTTTTAAAGTTTTAAAGTCTTTTTCAGAGCCTATGTACGCAACGCAACGCTCGTACGGTGAAGGACAACATCGTGATGAAACCCGCACACCACTAGGTGTGTGAACCCTATAACGGCGATGGGCTCACTCCCTGTCACGTTGGGCTAAATACGCTTGGTGAACCGTGGGTACTTGCTTTAACAAGTGCCTCTGCCTACCCCTCTTTGGGATTAAAGGCGTGAAGTGTATGAAGTGTATTATTTTAAAGTTTATGATTTTCTGACCAGAATTCATAATCGTGAAAACACAAATAATCTTCCGGCGGCCAAAAGGACGTCGAGAATCTGACCAATGAGTTTTGACAACTTCTAAGTCGACTCCAATGTCAGTTAAGTGTCTTCTAAGTGAAAGAGAAGAGTGCTTTTTATAGAGATTTCATTCGCGTAATTTCAGTTCTTTATACAAACTATAACGCCCTCTATATAGCGACGCAACCAACAGGATCGGGCTAAAAAGTATCCTATGTCCGTCTCCCGGTTCTAAGCTACCTCCCCACCAATTTTCCATCAAATCGGTTCAGCCGTTCTTGAGTTATAAATGGAGTAACTAACACGACTTCCTTTTGTATATCATCATCATCATCATCATCAGCCCATATTTGTCCACTGCTGGACATAGGCCTCTCCAATTGCACGCCACTGTGATCTGTTTTCGGCTTCTCGCATCCAGCTTCTGCCAGCCATCTTGCGTATATCATCAGTCCACCTTGCCTGAGGGCGTCCTACACTCCGTTTGCCGAGACGCGGTCTCCACTCGAGAACTCGTTTTCCCCAACGGTCATCGGTTCTACGGCAAATATGGCCGGCCCACTGCCACTTCAGCTTGCTAAAACGATGAGCTATGTCGATGACTTTGGTTCTCTGTCGGATCACTTCATTTCTGATTCGATCCTTCAGAGAAACGCCGAGCATAGCCCTTTCCATAGCACCCTGTGCGACTTTGAGCTTGTGGGCCAGCCGTGCCGTCAGTGTCCACGTCTCAGCTCCGTATGTCATTACAGGTAGGACACACTGATTGAAGACCTTTGTCTTCAGGCACTGTGGGATCGCTGATGTTAAGACTCGACGTAACTTCCCAAATGCTGCCCAACCCAGCTGAATTCTTCTGTTCACCTCGTCCTCGAAGTTGTTTCTTGGGTAGAAACAACTTCAACTGCAATGTCTGCCCAAGGTATACGTATTTTTTAACAACTTCGAGAACGGTGCCGTGTACTGAAATCGGTTCCGGTAGAACATGTTCATTGAACATGACCTTGGTTTTATCCAAGTTCATCCGTAAGCCGATCCGTAGAGAAGAATCAGCTAGGTCATTCAGCATCAGTTGAAGGTCCTGCAGCGTTTCTGCCATGATGACAATGTCGTCTGCAAATCGCAAGTGAGAGATGTGCTCGCCATTGATGTTGATGCCACGTCCTTTCCAATGCAGCGTCTTGAACATATCCTCCAATGCATTTGTGAACAATTTCGGGGAAATAACATCCCCTTGTCTCACTCCTCGATGCAATGGTATGGGACGTGTCTGCTGATTTTGTACTTGAACGGACATGGTGGCAGCCTCGTAGAGGCATCTTATCACTTGGATGTATCGCCAGTCAACTTGGCAACGCTGCAGAGCCTCCAGAACGGACCAGATCTCAACCGAGTCAAAGGCCTTCTCATAGTCCACGAATGCTAGACACAGGGGCAGATTATATTCTTCAGTTTTTTCTATGATCTGCCGCACTGTGTGGATGTGGTCTATGGTGCCATAACCGCTCCGAAATCCAGCCTGCTCCGGAGGTTGAAATTCGTCGAGTCTTCGCGCAAGACGGTTTGTGATCACTCTTGAGAACAGCTTGTAGACGTGGCTTAGAAGAGAAATGGGTCGATAGTTCTTCAACAGGGTTTTGTCTCCCTTTTTGAAGAACAGGACGACCACACTTCTACTCCACGCCTCCGGAGTTCTTCCTTCGAAGAGGACAGCGTTAAAAAGTTTTTGGAGCTCCCTCAATATCGGTTTACCTCCAGCCTTTAATAGTTCTGTTGTAACGCCATCCTCTCCTGGAGCTTTTCCGTTTTTGAGCTGTCTAAGAGCGATCTCAATTTCGCCAGTACTGACTTCTGGCAGGTCTTCGGTGGAGTGGCGTGTCAATGTGGCTCTAGAGTCCCCATTTTCGGGATCAGGGCGAGATGCATGCGATGCGTATAACTGGCCATAGAAGTCTTCAACCTCCGAAAGGACTGACGGCTTCGAAGTGACGACTTCTCCACTTGCTGTGGTCAACTTCGCAAGGTGGCTTCTTCCAAGAGATTGTACGAACACTTTTGACCCCCGATTCTGCTCAATCGCTCTTTCTATTGAAAGAGTATTGTAGCATCGGAGGTCGCGCCGCACGTGCTTACTAATCTCCTGGTTTAGAGCCCGCCTTGCGGTCGAAGTGACGGGTGGATTCTCACGTCGTTCCTTCATCAGCCGTAAAGTCTCCTCGGAAAGCTTTGACTTCCTGCCCTTACGCTGCATTTCACAAAATCTCGTACCCTCTTCCCTGAGGACCCGAGTCACATTTTCGAGGTTCTTGTTCACGTCTGCTGTGGTTTCCACGGCAACGAATCGGTTCTCCAAACTTAGCTGGAAAGCTTCGGATCCCATTATAGTTTGGAGCATGGTTGGTTGGAGCCTGGCTTTCATCAGACGGACACGTTCAGCCTTAAGGTTGATATTCAGAGAGCCTCTGACTAGTCGGTGATCGCTACCGGTATTAAACCTGTTAATCACAGAGACGTCTCTGAATATATGCTTTTTGTTCGTCATGATGAAATCGATCTCATTTTTGGTCATAGTATCGGGGCTTTGCCAGGTCCACTTCCTTTGGGGCTTTTTCTTAAACCACGAGTTCATTAGAAATAGCCCCTCTCGTTCGAGGAAGTTTACTAGCATTTGCCCCCTATGATTCCTTGCTCCAAATCCATGGGATCCTACTGCCGATTCATTGCAATTCTGTACTCCCACTTTAGCGTTAAAGTCCCCCATAACAACGCTGTAATGTGTCTTAGTAGTGGAGTGGAGGGCCTTCGATATATCATCGAACAGGCCCTCCACCTCATCGTCCGAGTGTGTCGAGGTCGGTGCATACACTTGTACCACTTTCAGGCTATACCTCTCGGTAAGTTTTATGACAAGGTATGCTACCCTGTTCGACACGCTAGACACTTCCACAACGTTGTTACACAGGGACTTATTCACAAGAAACCCAACGCCGCCTTGGGATTGTTGGTCTCCCTCGCGGAAGTACATTAGGTGGCCCGATTTGAGGGTAATGGTGTCCTCTCCCTCTCTTCGGACTTCGCTTAGCCCCAATATGTGCCACCTAATTTTCCCAAGTTCCACCTCGAGTTGTGCCAGATGAGAGTCAAGCCGTAGCGTGCGTCCGTTGTACGTCGCCAGGGTCAGTCGTTTGTGGTGGCCTCCCATAACCCGGAGATTCTTCGCACCCCCTGCTCCGCCGTTACCGTGGTCGCCACCGTGACCAGGAATAGCGGAGCCGCCGGGAACTGGGGGCCGTGGCCTTTTTGTGCTATTATTGGAGGTAAATGCCCATAATCGCCACGCTGGGCAGGCGGGTTGGCGATCGCAGTGGGTTGTGGTTTAACTCACAGAGAGCGCTGCTGCCCGTCCTCTGGAGGGTTCCCTCGGTCGTCTCTTACGACCCCCATAGCGGGAAAAGTTTGGCTGGGGTGGTGACACATGTATTCTATTCGCCGTCACCACACGGCTTTTGTATATATAGATTACTTTTCAAATATTTTTTTTTCCAACAAAAAAATAGGGAATAGGACCCCATGATGCATTAGGCAATAGTATTGATGCATCAAACCGGAATTATGTACTTAGACATGTTAAGTTATTTTATTTTATTATCACGTTGATATAAAACAACACTTTCTTGTATCAAACGACATCGTGATAGATTGTATAATTATGTGTGTGACCGGAAATGTTTGAAATGTACACTCGTACTAATAAACCCTATTAGTAATATTTGTACGTACCGTATTTATTACCATTATTATGTATATTTATCTATACTTATATTATAAAGCTGAAGAGTTTATTTGTTTGAACGCGCTAATCTTAGGAACAACTGGTTCAATTTAAAAAAATATTTTTGTGCTGAATAGACCATTTATCGAGGAAGGCTATATAACATCACGCTGTAACTATTAGGAGCGAAGAAATAATGGAAATGTGACAAAAACGGGGAAAATTTTGAGGGTTTCCGTTGCGTATGCTGCGAAAACAGTTCAAGATAGCAAGGATATATGTATGAAAGAATTATTCCTCCTGAAAGGATCTAAAAAAATTTCTGCGGCAGTATATGTCTATCTTTTAAGATTAACTTACTAGAACCGTTTTTATGGTAATCAAATTTGGTCGAAATTCTATTATATGAAAATGAATTGATGATGGTTAGTCTCCCTAAAATTCGAGAACGGCTAGACCGATTTGGCTAATTAAAGTCTTGAATTAAACGTGGAAGTACAGGCAAGATTTAAAAGTTGTATTTCTTCCAATACATGAGGTGCAAAGGCGACAAGTTTGCAGGGGACAGCTTGTGTTATATAGATGATACTTTTTTACTTTTATTTTTTCCCTTACACTCTGTAAAGAGGGTGAGAAATGTATCTCGTAATACAAATTAAGCTAAGCCTAAGCTGTTAGGTACCAGCTAAGTTATTAATTCACTACCTAGTCCTGTGACTATTATTAGGCTGTCCTAATAACAAGAAAGTTTCATGAAAGTTTTATCTCTTTTATACGTTTTTGAGTCACCCCAACATTACATTACTGAGTACATAAAAGTGTAGAATACATTTTTCCGGGATATTCCCACCCACTTTCCCACCACTGTGATTCCTGTTAGAGCCAGGATCTACAGCGGCATCCAGAATAGACAAGAGCTCAATCAGTGACGACTGGGCTAGATCCCGGGGGCCTAGCCTTCTGTCTTGGATCCCACATAGTTATTAAACTAAAGACGGTATAGAAATAAGAAGAAAATATACATATATGCGCTGCATTGCAATGCATACATATGATTTTTTTTTTGACTTCCCTAACCTAAATAGTGGGATTTTGAGTTGTAGAATACATGTGTCACCATCCCAGCCCAAGCCAATCCCGTCGTGGGGGTCGTAAGAGGCGACTGAGGGAGCTCTCCATAGAACGGGCAGCAGCGCTCTCTGTGACTTAAACCACCACACCACTGCGATCGTCAACCCGCCTGCCCAACGTGGCGATTATTGGCATTGGGGGAGGCCCTCGTGCAGGAGTGGACGATAGCGTACACATAAGTAGCTAATGATGGTTTACCAAGTATTGCACTACAAAGATGCAAAATATTTTGAACTTTGTATCACAAAACATTGCATTTTATTATTTTTTTAAAGAAACGCGCACTGAATTGCTTTTTATTTCTTTTCACACGTGCCATTGAATGACATTTACCTAACAGTACAGTACTACCACTTGCATAAGTCCTATCGGCGTTGCCTACCTACTGAGTGTAAATGGACCCTGAGTAATTTTCTTACAAATGGTGTTCAACTAATAGCGGTACAACTGTACCTACTAAGTTTCCGATTCGTTTGACGACAAAAATATTACAAAATGCAGTATATCTATTTTCTTATCATAAAGTATCTGTACACTACTTGTATTTATTCAAATTTAGTTTATTAATTTATTCAAATACAAGTAGTGTACATATACTTTATGATAAGAAAATAGATATATTGCTAAGAATCCTCTTGGCAATGTATGCTTAACGTCTTAGAGCTAGTCTACAATCTATAACAATGTAATATTACAATTCGTTTGTTTAATAATACGGATACATTGTGTGTGTATGCGCAATTCAAATAGAAATTATACCATACTAGCAAACCCGGCGAACTCTCTCTTTTATGTAACATTTCGTTTGGTGAATAAAAGATGAAGAAATATTTTTCTGTAATTTTTCCTGAATTTTCTTTGCTATAAACCTCACGGAGCCCGAGACCTTTCCAACGAATGCAAAACCGTGGAAATCGGTTCGTGCGTTCTGGAGTTATAGCGTCGGGAAGAAACCCGACTTATTTTCATGTAGTAGATATATTTTCATGTACATTCGTGAGCAAAAATTCCGGGTCACACATCATTTTATGCTTACAACCCATGCATACATACATACGACTTGCCGGAGTCTGTGTTTCCTGCGCAGTATAGTTTGGAGGTCTACAAGTCGCGGGTGAATAGGTACCTACTGAGCAAGTGTGCTCCATCGTAGACCACATCGCTGCTTAACATCAGGCAGGATGGTGGTCAAACGCTTGTTCATAGTGATTAAAAAAAAAATATGTCTCGCAATCGAGGTGAGCTAGCTGAGTAAACAAGTCTGTTTAAATACAATAAAAAATCGAAAAAGAAAGTCATGAAGTATTGTTGTCTCATGTTCAATTTAGAATTATATGTATAATTTAATTGAAGTTTTATATACGAACCGGAATTTTTGCTCACAAGTACAATACAATATGACAAAGAGAAGAGATTTGTATTTCGCATGTTTGTTACGGTTGTTGATATTCTGTAAACATATGACATGATAGGTACCTGAATCGTGGAAAGCGTTCAAGGAAATTGACAAAGAGACAGTAAAACACTTTTAATAACATCAAGTTTTACTTGTCGTTTTGTATTAAGAATTACTTTCAAAGAAATTTCAATTTATACACGGTGCTCCGGAATATACTCTTTTAGGATGAACCAATAATTATAAACCCATTGCAGAAGGTGTCAATTCCCCGGAACATAAAAAAATACCTCGGTATTATCAAGTGATTATGCTTTCAATATGAAGAAGTTGATTTGTATTTAGAAAGCTCTACAGAAAAAGTAGACTACGGCATAAAAGGCTATTTCCGGTTTACCCTGTATATGATCCGGAATATAACATTCGAGTGTAACCCGATATAAAAAAGCATGTGTATCTTTTACAGTTCGTAGCATGTCTGTCGACGTCCTTCCTGTTTCTGGACGTGGGCATGGCGATGAACTTCTCCACAATCGCTCTGCCGGTGCTCCTGAATGCTAAGCAAGGCCTGACTCTAAGTAAAGAAGAAGCTTCTTGGTTCGGTATGTTTTTTTTACGTCGTCGCGATCGAAAATTTCAGGTGACACGTCACATACTGCGTGTAAAACGACCCCCGAAAAAACCACGTTTCTGAAACCATTGCTTGGCGTCCTATTTACAATCAGTATGTCACGACGTGCGACCCGAAATTTTCGCTCTCAAGTGTACAACGATGACTGTGTACACTTGAGAGTAATAATTATGGGTCATTCGTAGTAGCACATCCGAAACACAGTGATAAGAAAAATGAATTCTTCAGAGATTTAATTTAAAAGTCATTAAGTTAATCGAAATAATTACGTGTCATTTTGTATTATTATATAGCTGGGTACTTTGTTAAATATAGGTATTGTAATGGCTATGTCTGTTTTGTAAATATTCAATGATAAATATGACTTAAGCATGTTACGTATACTTATCTCTTTGTTACTCTGTAAAAGAAAGATGCATATGCAATTTAGTAAATAATTATAGTAAGTGAACTTAATACAATGTATTTAACGTAAATACTAAACAAAGTTCTTTAATAAACTATCATGACCATATTCTAATATTATCCCTGCTTACTGCAACTTAGACATTCTAGGCATATCATCATTCATACGTAGGTTAAGTATTATTGACACACCGCACTAGTTGATGATTTGGCGTTTTTTTTTTTATTGCTATGAACAAGCGTTTGACCACTATTCTGCCTGATGTTAAGCAGCGGTGTGGTATACGATGGAGCACACTTGTTCATTAGATACCTATTCACCCACGACGTGAAGACCTTCAGACTGTACTGCGCAGGAAACACAGACTCCGGCAAGTCATTCCACATCCTGGCGGTTCGTACTATGAAAGGAGACGCAAAGCGTTTGGTTTGGGTAAATGGTAAATCACCCTGGTATGGATGACGTTTTGCCGTTCTCCTGGTTGTCCTATTGTAAAAACGCGATGGGGGTATTAGGTTATGCAACTCCGTAGCACACTCTACGAAATGCACCCGAATGAAGGCAGATAGGCTCGCAACCTTGCGGCGATGCACTATGCTTTGTAGCCGAGCAAAAAAGAGCCTGTCGTCACCTATGAGTCTTGTAGCACGCCTCTCTATTGCCTCCAGAGCCTCAAGCTGGTATTTTGCTGATCCATCCCAAAGATGAGAGCAGTATTCCATACACGATCGAACTTGTGCTTGATACAATGTGAGCAACTGTTCCGGTGTGAAATACCGTCCCAACTTCGAGAGGTTGCCTAGCTTCATCGCTGCGCGTTGGGTCGTAGCCTCAATGTAGGAGCCAAAGTTGAGGTTGGGGGTTAGCGTCATACCTAAAATCTCCAGCTGATTGGCTATAGGGGTACATGGAAAGTGACATGAAAACATACATGAAACATACTTTTACTATTGATAAATCGAATTACTAAGTATAATTTAGGGATTTTTTTTAAAGATTTTCTTTCATAAGAATGTTTTATTAACAATTACACACAACACAACAAAAAAATATTAACCAAATCGTTCACGCGTGGTACCGTGACGAAGAGAAAAATAGATAAATGTCAGGGGCGGTACGTCCATAGAAGCAAATAAGCTCTGCATACCCTGGCAAATTGACTAAAACAATTAGCGTAGTTAGGTATCTATAACACAGTCGTCACGTAGGTACTGTAAATTAACTGTAAATTAGGCAATTTATCAATAACAGACTTTCGGTTATTTAAAATGTGTATCGAAAACACAAATTCGCTCTAGACCAATCAAAACACTAATCTCTCATTAATCTATTCTTCCGCGTGTCAACGAAAACAAATTCGTGCAATGTTGCGTCATCGTTCCATCGATAGGTAACACAAATTTCGCCTCAACCAATCAAAACATAGTATTTAGCGCATCAACGAAAACAAATTCATGGGACGTTGACGCTTCGTTGCATCGTCTAGCCCGGGGAAGCTGCTAGACCTCAAGCTTCCTATTTTTTCTCTTTCTCTGTATACATCCCTTTCACCTCGGTCTATTTGCGCGGAGCGTTACTATGAAAAAAATGGAGAAATTTTTGCCACAGCGTAAGTGCAGCTTCTTCCGCGTTTTTTCATACATTATTGGAATAATAAGGGCTAGAATGCTATGACAGTGCGTAAATATGTGCGACAGAGAAAGAGTGTGCGTGAGCGAGCGAGAGAGGTGCCGGCCATGTTGACATATTGCAATATTGTTTATTTATAATGGAGTATGCATTGTTTTAGGTTATGTACGTTCATTCGCGCCTTTATTTTATAGAATAATTAAATTAGACAAAAATGGAGACTAAGGTGTGAAAGTGATGTGTGTAAAAGTGTTTGTTTACAAATGTGGGTCGATTCTCTGAAATAAATATGAGTGAAAAGTGCAGAGTCGCGGACGAATTTCGCCGGGATTGTTTTTATTTGAACTTGGAGCAAACACAAGGTATTATGAGGTAGTTTCTTGTTTTTTTAGTGTATTTACTTAGTTAGTCAGAATAAGGTATTATGTAGTGCTTTGGGAAGAAGAAGGCATCCACATTCCACAACGATCTGTTCAGTTCTGTTTCTGGCATACAGCGCCTGAATCAGCTGCTTCGCAAAATTTTGGGAAGTAACGTAATTAGATATTAATTTTGCTAAACTAGTGATTGATGTTGTGATCTTCTATTGAAAAATTTTGTAGTC
>SJJU01000595.1:0-10540 GCA_012932125.1 Conopomorpha cramerella | reverse complement strand
ATTGCTATAAGATACTCTGGTCTAGTCTCGTTTGATTCCCAGAGAGGCCGATATTTTGGATTTCCACTTGTCTCCCTAGAGCTACCTATAGTTTTCGGTATATACCTATGGTCAAGTGTTTAGAGATATGACCGTAAATAAGCACGACTCTATGTAGAGTTTTGACTTACAACAATCATACGAGCGATTACAGGAATCGTCTTCAAAGTATGCCATGCTGATTTTTATAAATACTGTCGCAAAAATGGAATAAAATGGTTCTCATTGAAACCACAAAGTTTTCTAAAAAAATCTATCTGTAAAAGATAGTGAAAAACAAAAGAGTTCCCAACCAAGAACAAAAGAAAAAAAAATCTCGCAAATAAGCTTATTTGCGAGATTTTTAAAATAAAATTCCTCATTTCGACTTCACATTAAGGATTCCTCTAGAAATGCAAACTGGTGGCAAATTTGTGACGGCTCTAACAATTAAATGGTCTATGTTAGTGTTTTGATTTTATGATTTTTTTAAAGCCAGTCAACGACACGGTTGTTAATTTTCCTGAGTGCGGCAGTAAACGGGTAAGCACCTAACGTAAGCATTTGTAATGGTTATTTATTTTTAGAATTCATTCAATTATATAAAACATTCCATTAATAAGGAAATTTGAATTTTTCGGTGAAGGAATTTTCCTTCAAGTTTATTTGACGTATTTCCGTTTCTAATTATGCCACTGATTCCATACAAAATACATGATGTTGGTTACAGAAATAGAAAAGAAAATGCCATTGAAAATTTTCCATGTGCACAAAAATATAAGGTAGTGAGAAAATTATGTGAGGACAGTTTTTAATGTTAGCCTTATTATACATGGAATTATTAGATATGGAAACCAACACCACTATACGGTTCGTGAACCCTGTATTCACGATCTCACTACTATCTACCACGTTGGGTTAAATACGCTTGGTGAACTGTGGCCTTATTCTTAGCAATTTCCTGTGTCTCTCCTGTTTTGACTTAAAAAGAGTGTGTCTAATTGTATCAATTAGTCCATATCTACCTATGGAAAATATATCATATTGCTAGAAATTATGTTATTCATTACTATATTTCAGTGACCATTGAAATCGTCTCAGTCACCGAGAATATGTATTTATTTGTAGGTTTAAATTGAATAAAAAATAACTAAAGCATATTATGTACTTCTTGACTGAGGTCAAAGATGCATTACAAATAATCTATGAATTTCTTTCTACGAAAATATTTTGGTAAGTTTGGTACTTCTTAAGTCATATCTTAATCTATTTTGGTAGTTTCTATATAAAGATTTTTATATCGAAACTGAGCTTGCATTGCCTACGCAATCGTACATATGAAGGCTCAGATTAACCCAGCACAAGTTCTGACGAACTAGACCATGGCTGTACATCACTGCTCATTATATTTTCACGGTGCGAGACTACAGCGGCTTGAATTTATTTTCGATTATGTTTCCTTCACGGTATGATTGGATAATCGTCCGTATTTTGGTACTAATTCGTTGTTAGTTGGCTACCACAGAGTTCCACTGTAATGAACGCATGTGGGCAATTTGTTTTTTTTTTTTGTAATGCCGTAGAAAAACTGGCCAGTAGGTACAGTTTTGACTAGAACCTTAGCGGCCAATTGCGTTTATTTTTCTATATAACGTCGCGAAGATCAATGTAGAGTGGTTACGCTTAGCAAAACGATTTAAACTGTTTTCGAATTGTTGTGTGTATGTGTGCTTATAAAGTTAGAATCGTTGGCCTCTCTAAAATTAAGAAGGCATTTATATCCGCTTCTCTTCACTATAATAGTCATGTATCAATGGTGTGTTTTGCTCGTTATAGGAACATTAAATAAATATACGAGAGTTGTAAACATAACGTATATTTTATCGACATCGTAGATCGAGTTTGCACAGGACAAAAAGTCATAGGTATTTTACACTGATAGACAAGTAGAGTAGAAACTCCGTTACATTGAAAGGAAAAAATCATTGTGTTTTTCTGTATATTTATATCACTTTTATGTTAGTTAAACATGTAAGCAGCGGTAACACCGCTATCATAGAAAATAAAATATCTGTTTTTACTTGTTTCAACTCAAACTCTGACTTCCTTGTCATGGGATCACCTTAGAAATATTTTCTTTCTGAGTATATGAGTTATCCGCGAACAAACGTAAAACTGACAATTTTGCAGTCGCTTAAAAAAATTACCTTTGTCCCTTGGTCACGTTATGACGCTTGAAGTGTGGATCGAATAAGTTAATTCATTATTGGTTCTGTATATAGTCAGGACGAAGGAGGAAAAATGTTCTTATTAAATAAAAAATAGGAAATTTTCTCGGAAAATTTTGCTACTTAAATCGAAGTCAACATGTCACGATGTCTATCGGGTCCACTTATGTTATGTAAACACCTACCTACTGCTTACAAATGTATAGTAGAAAGACATATTTTCCCATGATAAATACAAGAATAAGTAATAAAATGAAATTACGATCTTGTTAATTTAAAGAAAAACTGCAGGTAGTAAAATATTAAATACTTGTGGTTTTCTCATAGATGCCACGGTCGGAACCGAACCAAATGGGACCAAAGAGGAAGCATCAGCTTTCAAACAGAAAAAGAATCATCCAAATCCTTTCACCCAGTCACAAGTTTTGAGGGAAGAAACATAAATGAAACCCTAGAATTGAGAACCCCTTTTTTGATGTTGGATAAAAATAGTTACACGTATTGCTCTTTATGATATAAAGATTATACTCTTTTCTGACATAACTCATTTTCCGCAACGAACGAGCGCCATTTCGCACACAACTTAGGTTTATTACAAGTATTTCTTAGTTTCCATCAATTACATTCGTAAAAACGGATTAACTTTACTTTTACACGCGACGGGTTTCGTATAGAGCGGGCAAAAAGTTTCATTTCCATTAAGTAGATGGTTACGATTAGGGTTGCGCAGAGAGGCGGCTCGTTGTCCTTAGTGTCAATATACTGCGTGTAAAAGGACTCCGAGCCTTAGAAACGTTGTTGGGCTCGTCAATATGAGCAACTTTTACTATGGCGACAATGCGGGCAAACGCAAATGTTTTTTAAAGACCATTCGGGCTCGGGGTCCTTTTATATTCTGTACCTATATGAAACCATACTTTGTGGTTGAGTATATAGTAAAAGCTAATGAACTGTACGCAATTTTACTCTGGGACTGGAAGGGAAATACAAAAAAATATACTGTTTATAAGAAGAAATATCTTAACCTGCTTTTGAATATATAATAAATTAAAAACACACTCAGACACTGTTTTATTAATCTAATTCGTATCATCCATGTACATCCCTTAGTAAGTTAACCAACAATGCTCACTTATTCACGTAACTTACAAAAAGATGTGGATATACAGAACCCAATATGCCGTGTGATACAATCACACTTCACTCCGCAGACTCTTGCACAACGATCCGAATTGTAACGAGTTGTATATATGTGTACCCACGCCTGCGCCGGCGCAACATATCTAATAGGCAATCCGCTTGAAACAAAGACTCAGTCATTAACTAACTATTTGCTAAGTAAAAAGTGAAAAAAAAAAACACTCGGAAAATTAATGTGCGGCACTTGCTTCCTCATAATAAGTAATTATGGCAATTAAAAGTACGGCTAGCATACAACACGGTGATATTTACGTCAAATTAATTATTGTCCAATTACTGGTATAAGTTACAATTGTTTGTTCCTAATTAGACAAGTAATTGTTACTTTCCGATTTATATGTAAATAATTAATTTTGAAAGTTTGATACATACTTCAGATTTATCTTACACTAGTTCATACGCTGCGATTTCACTCGCTACTTTTTTACGATACACCGTAACATTAACTATGTATTTGTGTTTTGTTGTCTGTCTTGAATAAATAAGTATTTTCCTTACGTTTTAATAAATATTTAGGGGAGTCCTTCCTTTTTACTACACTGTATAAAGCATCGTTGCATTATCAGCTTCAGAATTAGTCAGTCTGGATTCTGTTTTAACTGGTTTAGATCAAACTGCTGAGAAGATGCACTGGCAAGTCTAGGTGGCGCATCGTCGCTAGTTCTGGTGTCAAGCAGTTGCACTTGCAAACTCGTTGATGATTGACACATTGACAGTAATGACAGGGGATCAGTGACGGATATTTTGCCACTGTAGATTTAGTTTTGCTTTGCTCTTTCCATTGGATGAGGTCAGACACAGGTTAAATATTTAGTAGATGATTTAATTAATACTCCGTACAGAACTTGGAGGTATCACGTTTTTTAATAACTTGTCTTAAATATTCTCATAGATATTGACAAACTCTGTGAAAATATTGATAACAGATAAATTGCAGCATGTTTGACGGTTTAGAATTTCGTACGCGGCTGAGTCCATCATCTTATATTTCTGTGCAACTTATACTGTCCAATTGTAAAAGTGGTGCGTTTGCTATCGGTACACGAGGGTCTGTACCTATTGCGGCTCGATTATGTCACTAGTTGTCACGGGTAACGTGGGAACCGTGCTGCCGCGCGCTCATCTCACAATCGAGGTTACGATTCAATTTAGTACCACACTGCGGAACTTCCACTGCTTCCTTCTATCCAATACAGAAACTTAGGTACCCTAGATCACCTAGTGTAAGGGAAATCACAAACACGTTTGAAATCTCTATAAGACTTAATTTTGAGGCGACTTACATAAATATCGATTATATTTATTATGTTAGGTAGGTAGGACATATATACTTATGCATATGTCTATAACCTCTACTAATATTGATTATCTGAAGCAATATCCCAGTTTAGGGATTAAAAGCTATGAAATGTATTTTTTTAATATTTACGTTTAACCTCTTCAGACGTAGTAAGACACGCATGTGGCTGTATCTGGGGCCAGAAGGAGATGAAGGTTAAGTAAAAGCTGACTTGCATACAGACATAGGTTTAAACGATGGCTTGACGTTTTACAGTTTGACATGCGTGCCAACATACTCACAAAATGATTTTGCAAAATGGAGGCACATGTAATAACGAGAGAAGGAAGTGCAATCGAGAATAAAGCTAGGAACAAGAAGAAGAATCTGGAGCAAAGTAAACTAGGTAAGTAAAATTCACGGAACACGTTACTGGTTGCAAAATCCCTGGTATCTTTTTAACTACTACATTAATAAATGTTGGTTAAGCCTACACAATGTGGTAAATTTTCGGGAAACGCTGTAATTACAATAATAATATCAGGTCGTCTGTTACCTAGTGCTCATTCGACTCGCAATCAGTAGGCGGGTTGTGCATTCTTTTAAAACTTTCTTAAGTTCACTACGCAACACCCTTACGGTACAGTGGAAGAAAATAAATGGAATAAATGAAAATAATAAAAAAGTTTATTCACTCTTCACAAAGACATTAAAAAATACATATATCAAACTAAAGAGTAAGACACAATTGAGACTAACTACTTTATATAACATTTATTCTTTGTGAGAGTCTGGAATCCATACTAGGATTTCTTCTGTGTGACAGATCTCCAGGCCTCCCTTCATCTCAGTGACAGATTTAAAGTAGGTTCAAAATAAAAAAAACAAATTTTCAGTACTCAGTGTGACAATAGTGTGAAACATAATAAATCAATATTCATGTGAAACATGTGTTGACCCATAAATAAGTCGTACTTGTCTCAAAATGTATGAAACATCAATGTACTCGCCACCTACCTAATCCGAATACACTTCGTATTGTCTTATCAAGTGACTCTGTCCTACTTTGATATTAAAATTCGTAAGTATAATTTATTACATACACGCTCTTGTTTTTCTCTACATAATTGGCCTAATTATCGGATAGAAAACTCTCTTCGACAGGAATGATCGATGACTGTTTCTGTAGAAATGCGTTTTGCACAAATTTATTGGTAGCTAGGTATTTACAATTAACATATATGTGGGTGATATCCAGTCGCTCGTGATTATATCGTTTTTCAGCTACAGGCGGCAGCCGATAGCGTGAAATTGCAGCATAAGCCTCGACGAACCTTTTACTTGTACCCTCTGGATGTTTTTATTATTTTTCTTCCTAGACTGCATCTCCAGGAACTGTTCATCACGATGAACTGTTACCTTAATAAGAACCTGTTCTGCCTACCTTAATAAGAACAGTAATTCACGTATTTCAAGTGCTGTTTAGAAAACACGACTTTCAAATATGTCTGCGCGTCATCAATTTGGCTTATGTTTGTCATACTTAATAATTAGATAGATAATTTCTAATACACTTTTCTTTAAATCTTTGATTTTTTTTTGTAGTAAAATGATTATTAGTTGTCACTTTGATTATTAGAGCTGTGATGTTCAATTTCTGATTCCATGCCAATTTTTAAAATGATTTAGCGTACTACTATTTTGGATTTATTATTTTCATTAATGAAATATACCTACACCTGCTTTGTCAATTGTGGAGGAGCAAAAAATATTGGATACATTAAATTGGTGGTGGTAAGTATGGTGTATGTAATTACTTCCTTAAGTGACCTGACAACCCAATTTCATAGAATTATAATTGGAGGTTTTAAAAGTAAATTCTTTTCAAGTCAATTTGAGAAAAAAATATTCGTAAAATATTTTAGGGAAGATATAAATGGTACAAGCGGTCATATACCTTTACACTTTAGAGCCCGCTTGATGCTTACTTTGTGCTAAGTTTTTTACTTGAAACAGCAGCGGTATTGATTCTTTATCGCTGTAAACGCATACAACACATCTATAGCTAAATCATGTTTATTTATTTTATGAAGTGCATATTGCATACATAAAGAGGTATGTAGCGTTTCATCATCATCATCATCATCATCAGCTCATACCTGTCCACTGCCGGACATAGGCCTCTCCGTGTAGCGTATATTGTACCTAAATACAAAATAACCGTTGAGTATGCTACCTATGGTTTGTTTGATGCCAATTAGGTCATTTTAAGTTTCATACAGGCAAGCGTTGGGGCATCATGCTGCCTAGTGTTAAGCAGCCGTGTCCGTGAGGACACTTGCTGTCTCAGAGAAGTATGTACAGATTACGGCTCTATACAAACCTATAATCTGGGGGCACGCCAGTGCCCTCACCAAGTCGAGCAAAAAAAAAAAGCTGCACGGTCGTACCGTCCTTTTCTCGAAGCAACTCAGGCCATTGAGGCCTTGTAACTTCGTTGTAGATACTATTTACGCAGTATTCACTGAAGAGCATAACGGGGCACACTAATTAAAGATAGGCATTTTTATACTCAAGTTAGTATTCCTCGTATATAGAGTAGCTATAGCCCAAAGTTGTGTCTAGTCTCACCTGTTACAAGATACATACCTATTAACTTCATTTAGATGGCAAACTTTGACGGTGCATTTTGATTGATTAGTTTATATTATTAGGTATTAAAAAAGTGCTATTCCGGTCGTCTCAATTTTAGATTTGGCTTATTATACAGTATAGGAGTCTTACCTGTAGTATTAAAAGGTTTTTAAAAACTTGGCAGCTTACACGGTGAAGCAAATAGAATACAGCGGTGACGGCAAATAGAATACATGTTTCACCACCCCAGCCCAACTTTTCCCGTCATGGGAGTCGTAAGGGGTGACCGAGGGATCCCTCCAGAGGACGGGCACCAGTGCTCTCTGTGAGTTAAACTACAACGCCACTGCGATCGCCTGTCAAGCGTAGCGATTATTGGCATTTCCCCCCAAATTATCACGGAAATCTTTGGGGGAGGCCCTCGTCCAGCAGTGGACGTCATGTGGCTGATGATATTTCGTAAGTTCGTTTCTTGTTCCGGATTATCTTGTTGATTAAAAAGCTAGTATTGTGACAAGTGGGCCTAGTAACTTCAGTAGTTACAAGATTATTGGTAAAAAGTTTTTCAAAATGGCGGAAATACAACATCGAGTTAAGCGGTACTTTTTTACCCTGTGACTTACATTACTTAATTCATTGATCTTAGTACGTTTACCTATAAAATTATTATATGCAATTTAATCCCGGTAATGTGCAGAAGATAGACCTAAAAAGGAATTGTAAGTTCACTGTAACACATCTGCCAGACCGTGACTGTATTAAACAGCTATACGAGCGTGAAATTAACGAATGGAATTCATTGTTTCGGGCAAAAAATGTGCTTACAATGAAATGATTCGCATTGCTAAGCGTATTATTGGTATATATCTAAGTTTACTACTGTTACTACTGTCTTCAATAACTTTTTTTACGCTGCATGTTTCCAGACCTGATTCCTATTATACCTGCGTTTAATATTGTGCTTGGTGATATTATCCCCTTTGCTAACATAAGTTATACTTTTTAAGCGACTTCAATAAAAGGAGTAATACACACACAACAATAAGAGGACTTTCTCAATTCGACTATTTATATGCTTTTTATGTTTGTTCGCGGATAACTCCGTCGATTATTTTTTTAAAGAAAATATGTAATATTCCAATGATTAGGAAATCAGGGTATGGTGATGACAAACCCGATGAATCGAGGGGAACGTGTAAAAAATGTATGGTTTTCTGAAAAAAAAAATGTTTTGTACATGCCATATGAAATGATTGCGTAGGAAAAAACACTGTTCAAGTTACGCATGTTTGTTGTATCTTTTAACCATATCGTTATTTTTTTTTAATATTTCAACCAGTACCTGTCATTACAACCGAGTTTTATTGTGAAAGTTTAGATGGATATATTGCTTTTTCTTTAACGGCAAAGGTACTGAACGGGTCTTTACGAAACGTGCACTGTGAACGCTGTGTTTTAGCTTATAAGCCCTAATAGTGCATACCTATGTAAACTTAGGAAATTTTACTTTAATGAAGCATTTAAAAATGTGTATTCAGTCTTTTGATAAATATAGTTGTGTCTATTATTTATTACTGTGCAAAATTTTATCTTCGTCGACAAGTTATATTTGTAAAGGATATTTTATTCTTTTGTTAATATTATACCTATACTCTATTTCTCTGTCATTACTGTCAATGTCAATGTGACATTCTAGGTTTTATTATTAGTTCGCTGTTGCAAATTATTTATTTAAAATTTTTGAACTTACGTCTTGTGAAGTGTGCTGCTATACGTTGTATATTTTTTTACAAAATAATATATCCTGTCCTTGTTTTGTTTACTTTGTCGGATCCGAAACTAAGTAGCACAAGCCAGTCGCCACTTAAAAAAAACTTATTTTCTTATTTAAAAATATAACACCAGACTGTCTGAATAGGTAAAGAAAAACTGTCTCTATAAAATAAAAAAAGTTATTGTTATAACACCAGACTCAACTCTCCTTTTACGATTAAAGAGTTATTTTCCCGTCGTAGATAAGTTTAGTCTACATACATTTCGTAAATACATAGGTAGGTACCTGCCGATGTTTGTGTACCTATTTAATTTATTATCATCGTAAAATACGTATGTATTTATATTTCACCAACATTAATAAAAAATAAATGTACCTATTTGTACCTATGTGCTAGGTATCAAAAAACCTAAAGTATACATACAGATACTATTATCCGTAATCACCAAAAGGTGGTGGACAGAACCTTGGTATCACAAGGAACCTACGGCCACATTTAAGAGAGTTAAGAATCAATATGGCCCTTCAATTACCTAAGTATAAGTGGATAGCTCATAGCCTGAATAAACGTAAATCTCCAAATCCCATAGTTGGCTCCTACGACCAAAGGCTGATGCATTCTATTTACTTTGTGGAGTCTAAGATTATATGTGGCGTCATGGCAATTCAGTAAAAATTGTTTTTTAACTGATTAAAGCATATTTTATATTGAACGAATGAGATATTACAACGAAATTGCATTATGTCAAGTATATTCTAAAAGAAAATCAACTATACCCACGGAGCAATGCTAAATTACTTATTGTAACGTATTAACAAGATTTTTTGGTTTTTTATTAGGATACGAATATTTCCTGCACCCTTATTTATTCATTTGTTTAATGATAAGTATTGATCACACAACAAAAAACACAACAAAGGTCAAGTCTCACTTACCTACTAGGTATTGTGAAAAATTATCAGAGGTAATTTGCACCCAAGACGTATTCGACAAAAGATAATGCTCGTACCACGAAGTGTTATATTTCTAAGTTAAGTAACCTCTTAATGAATTTATATTGAAAAATATTATAAGAAACGGTAAAGTGTATTTTTTTCAGAGAGGCAATAAAACAAAATACAAGTACAGTAGTAACCTAAGCATTAATTTACTTCATTACCCCTAAAAATGGAGAACACAGTCACGTGCTTAGGCTCTGTAGATGTCACAATATTGAGAAACATTTCAAAAACCTAAACATCAATTATGTAAATTCGTACCTTCTGTATTGAGAGGTCCGCAAAATATATCCATCTACAACAGCCTATAGTGGGTGTGAAACAATTATAAGCGCACAGTATCGTTAAATTTCAGTGAAACGGTGCCGTAAAGTGTGATATCCCGAAGCTGGAACTCTTTATTTGCTA